>JBBPBX010004148.1:0-11045 GCA_038048925.1 Garcialebias charrua | reverse complement strand
TTTGCTCTGGTGATGGAATGACTAACAGATGAGGTCAGGCAGGAATCCCCATGGACTTTGATGTTTGCAGATGACAATATGATCTGTGGTGAGAACAAGGAACATGTGGAAGAGAACTTGGAGCGGTGGAGGCATGCACTTGAAAGAAGAGGAATGAAAGTCACCTGTAGTAAGAAAGAGTACATGTGTGTGAATGAGAGCGAGGAGGTGGAATGTTGAGGCTACAAGGAGCAGAGGTCACAAAGGTGCAGGACTTCAAGTACTTGGGGTTCACTGTCTAGGAAAATGTGGAGTGTGCTAAAGAGGTGAAAAGGAGAATCCAGGGAGGATGGAATGAATGGAGAAAAGTTTCAGCAGTGATTTGTGACAAAAGGGTGTCAGCAGGACAAAGGAAAAGTTTAAAACACAGTGGAGAAACCAACTATGTTGTATGGTTTGGAGACAAAAGAGTTAGAAGTGGCAGAAATGAAGATGTTGAGGTTCTCCCAAGTGATGTGCATTTCAGGTGAACTATGAAGCCAGTTCTCATGACCTAAATGAAGGTTAAGAGCAGTACAAACCACATATACCTGAGTATGTGTTCTGAAAAAGCAAGAAAGGTTTATTTACTGAAACAAATCTATATACACTACATAATAATATGTAACATTGTGTGAAATATTCCCAATGTACTGTTTTAAGAGTGTGAAATCCTATGAATTAAGACAATCAATCATTGTTGAAGAAATGTTGAAGCTTAAATTAAGAGATTATAGGGAAAGCTTATACTGAAAGTGAATTAAGTGTGAACTGTGTCACAGAATAAACACAATAAAAACATGTGTTATCTGCAGCATTGTTGTTTAAAATGGCTCAACATCACGACAATGGAGCAGACAGTACACTCAATTTAATTTAATTTTGAAATCAGCCTTAAATATAAGGATGTCCAGTGTGTGCTGCAGTGGTAACAGTAATTTTCCGTTGTATATTTCACGTTCAAGCTCCGTGGAATCAGCTGTGACTTCCCTCGTTCGAGCCGACGCGGCAGCCTGCGCTCTGTCTGTCCCTCTGAACTTGTGATTCTGTGTCAGAATTTCAGGGATGAGTTAAAAACCATTAATCAAAATAAGAAAGAGGAATGATTATATAATTGAAAGTTTTTATTGTTGTTTTGTAAATAGTTTTCTTGTGTTTTTTTAATCTGGAATGAATAAATAATCTAAAAAAAAAAAAAATGTTGTCCCAAGTGGGAATCGAACCTGTGAGGTTTGGAGTGGCGAACCGATGCGTTACTTCACATCGCTACTAGTTGAGCTATCCCGACATGTTTATTTCAGAAGGTCCACATTCCTTTTAAAGCAGGGGTGTCAGAGTCAAATACACCAAGGGCCAAAAAAAAAAAATTGCTACAAGCCAAGGGCCGGACTGGTTCAATGTTCATATTGAAATGATTTCACATAGCCTGTTGAACCAAGACCTAACAGACTGTCTATTATTTAAGGATTAAATTAATAAAACAATATTTTCTTATGGATCTGTCAGTAATTTCAAGTGAAAACATTTTTTAACAGGCAAACAGCAAAAAATTAAATTGTTTAAAAAAATATATATATATGTTTCTTAATATCAAGATAAATGCATGAATAAAAGTGCATGCATTATAAACTGAAAATGCATTATTGTGCAGCTCTATGATCCTTCTGATCACCACTTTCAAATAGGAAAATAAGAAAATAAATCAAATCAGTTGTATTCTTTCTCATGGCTCTGTCCCCGAGTCCATTCAACTGAAAAGTAAATATAAATAAATAAAATACAATAAAATAAAATACAAAAATCTATGGCACACAGCCAAAACAATACTTCCTTCAAAGAAAAATCACGTCTTGTAGAAACAAATGTAAAAATTTAACTGAATTAAAAACTGAAAATTTGTTACAGCTCTGTGATGCTCACTTATCTGAGGCTGATACTTGGAGGTGCCTCATCTTTTGTACAAGTTCATCAATGTTTGGGGTTAGGCTCTGAGCTGAGGAAATCCTCAGGATTGATTACCTCCGTGAACATGTAGTCTGCCTCCCACCTGGCTTGAAACCCCTGTTCTCTGTGTCCACCTTACGTTTAGCCATTTTAGAGGAGGGGTGCAAATGTAGCTGAAAGTTGATCTCTGCTCTGACTGCTGATGAATAATGAAGCCACTTGTGCAAGCTGAAGTGACTTCACGAGCTACCTGCCTAAATAAAGGTTGAATGATTAGGCATACAGCTGTCTTGTGACTTTTTATTAATATACTGTACTTTTTTATGATTGTTTACTGTTGGCTGCAAGTATGAAGCTGTGAAATCCTTCATTTTCTACAGCTGATAGCTGTTGGTCATTAATTATGATGAAGTTCAGCAACTTCTCTGCTTCAGCTGTGTGTTTTTATTGTTCAGTCTGGGAGTATTGTCCCTCCTACGAGATTATCAGGTCGGTGTAGACGCGGTTGAGCAAGAAAAAAAACACAGCTGAAGACATGAGCTCGAATGAGGGACAGGCTGAATGATCCGAGACCGGGACGCGCGGCTGGGTCCTGCTGCTCGGTTCAGCGAGAGTGTCGTCTCGCTCAACTAACTGGAGCGCGGTTTAAAGTGGCGCTGTGGCTCTGCAGACCTTGCACGTTGCTGTCTTATGGTATTTAGTGTAAAATACATCCACACAGCGGACATGTTACGATGAACAGTTGGCTAACTGTTAGCTAAAATGTTACTCACCGAGTCTGCACGTTGGAGCTGCTGGCTGCAAACTATGGAATGGATTTCCTGAATTTGAGGCGGGTCTCATTACTCTGGGTTCATGAGACACGACTCCGTTCCGAAAATCCATTCCATAGTTTGTTCGACTCCGTGCCGTGTACAAAACACCAGCGGGCAGCTGTGGCTTGCGGGCCGGATCTAATAGTTATTAAATATCATCCAAAGGGCCATAAATAATTGTTTCACGGGCCGGATCTGGCCCGCGGGCCGGCACTTTGACATATGTGTTTTAAAGGAACCGCCGTTCATAGCAAAAGGTTTTGCGTTTTCATTCATTCATTCAACCTTTATTTAGTCAGGTAAGTCTTTTGAATTTACCGTTACCTCGCGTTACCTCGCAATACAGTAGTTTTGCGTGGGCACGCAAGATTTTTTTTCCCCACGTCCCCTGGGGGGCTCCGTAGTATACCGGTTTTTCCTGCAACGTTAAGAGTTTTTTTAAACAATACAAAGTTTGTTCTGTGTAAATATGCTCAAATGAATTCTACACTCTTAAATGTGCACACAAATGCTTCGACACGTCACATTTGCGGGGCAGAGAGAACTTCCGGGTCATATCCGCTGTCAATAAAAGAAATTACAAAATCGAAACTGACCCGTCGTTATCCGTTTTTTCCATTTTCGTTTTGTGCACAAAATCGGAAATCGGATAACGGTTTGTAATCCATTTTTTTGTTTTGGTTCAATAAACGAAAAACGAAAAAACAAGTGGTTTTTTTGTTATTTCATTTTTTGTTTCAAATGAAAAAACGAACTGCCTGAATGTACACGGACCGTTCACTCACCGGGCTTCTGCTCTCGGTTGAGGATTCCCATGTGCCTTCTGTGGTACCTGCTGTTAGACAGTCAGTGTCACCTTGTGGAGACATATCGATCGGCAGTGGTTTGCTCATTTTGGTCCACATTGTCTGGTCACCATAATCTATAATCGCTTCGAAGCGGTTTATAAAATCTTGGCCAACCAAAAATGGGAATGAGTCAACTGTAGACATATGTACCAGGTGGTGTAGTGTCATTTTGCCAATCTGCATGTGAACCATGGCTATAGCTGTGAAGGAAACATGAGGGAGATAGTATATTGTGTCTTTAAACACATATAGTGCCACCCAGATGTAACTAAAGGATTTTAACAGGGGTCAGTATTAAGCTGACCTCTTTATCCTTAATTAATTTACTTATTCAGATTGAATAGTAATTTCACGGATTCTTTTCTTTTTCAGTTTACCCAATATATCTGTGATCTTTATGATGGATAAATACACAAAGCCATTAAGTGACAAAGACGTTAACTTAGTTTGATATGTCAAAGAGACACTATCATTTATTTAAAATGAATCAACTAAATTAACACCATTACACTTGATTGACATGATTTCACTTTCTTTCAAATTAATACGTCAGCACACTTGAATTTAACACAACAGACTTCAATATTGGATGTTAAACATATTTAGTCTGAGGGCTCTTTAACTTAATTAGTTTCCAGCTTAGATTGAGAGGGAAAAGGAATAGGAGGAAAGATTTAAGAAGAATTGGGAGCATGAGACCAAAGTGACACTTCTCATCCGACTTCTGCTAAAATCCAGGTACGTTTTGTAAACAGCTCTTTACCTTTCGACGACAGCCCGGTAAGAGGGAAGACCTTGTAGCTTTTCAGATGCACGGGTCCTTGTGGGAACCAGTACAGTACCTTCGAGCAGGGTATTCGTTTACGTTTTCAACGTCTCCTGGTTTCGCGTTGGTCATCAGAAAATATGTCAGCTCCTGGCCTCTGACTTCAAGATAAACTTATTCCATCCATCCATCCATCCATCCATTTTCTTCCGCTTATCCGGGGTCGGGTCGCGGGGGTAGCAGCCTAAGTAGGGAGGCCCAGACTTCCCTCTCCCCAGCCACTTGGAGCAGCTCCTCTGGGGGAATCCCAAGGCGTTCCCAGGCCAGCCGAGAAACATAGTCCCTCCAGCGTATCCTGGGTCTTCCTCTGGGTCTCCTCCCGGTGGGACATGCCCGGAACACCTCACCAGGGAGGCGTCCAGGAGGCATCCTAACCAGATGCCCGAGCCACCTCAACTGGCTCCTCTCGATGTGGAGAAGCAGCGGCTCTACTCCGAGTCCCTCCCGGATGACTGAGCTTCTCACCCTATCTCTAAGGGAGAGTCCAGACACCCTGGGCTGCCACCTTACCGTGGTGGAGGGGTTTGAGTGTCCCAATGATCCTAGGAGCTATGCTGTCAGGGGCTTTATGCCCCTAGTAGGGTCACCCAAGGCAGACAGGTCCTAGGTGAGGGACGAGACAAAGCGCAGCCCACAAGACCCCTTATGATGAGTAATATAAATGGAAACAATGTTCCCTCGCCCGGACGCGGGTCACCGGGGCCCCACTCTGGAGCCAGGCCCGGAGGAGGGGCACGTTGGCGAGCGCCTGGTGGCCGGGCTTTCACCCATGGAGCTCGGCCGGGCACAGCCCGAAGAGGAGACGTGGGTCCCCCTTCCCATAGGCTCACCACCTGTGGGAGGGGCCAAAGGGGTCGGGTGCATTGTGGAATGGGTGGTGGCCGAGGGCGGGAACCCTGGCGGTCTGATAAACTTATTCCAGGGAGGAATAATCAAAGTTTTTGAGCTTACGCTCGTTCGAAATGGACCCATAACAACATGTTATCAGTCCCAGCTGGATGACGAGTCCTTAGCGCGTGACTGGTGGTCATTCAGCTCTTTGGGACGTCTTCATGTCTTTGAAGCTCCCAGAAACTCTGAAGCGTTTCCGCACAGTTAGAACTTAAAAGCAGGAACAAAGAGAGGAGAGAGCTTGTGTTATCGCGACCCAAGGTTACAGCCCGAGCAGAGGGAAATTGTTTAGGAAAAAGACAGAGCAGCTGGAGCCCTTTTCAGGAGAAACAACGGATTACTGTCTCCTGGCTTTCTAAACAAACCGTCTGGTCTCTCTGACCCGAGACTTCACCTTTAACACAGCAGTGAACACAGTTTAACTCTTACAGAATAACACAGCTTAAAAGCACACATCATGAAAATGACAAAAGTTATTCTTTTGATCACATCAGCCTAAAATCAAAGATAGAAATAGTCTCTTTTTGTGACTATATTTATCAGATTACAGCTAAATGAATGATTTTGTAGTAAATGTCTTGCTTTACTGAGAGGTCAGTAAAGGTCATCACTGGACAGTTCAAAAACCTTAGTTTGACCCTGGGTAGGTCCACTACAGCTGTTAGGGTTGTTCTCGTCTCAGAGAGACCCTGCAATTCTATAGCACATTCTATGAGGGGTATTTCTCTGTCAGCACTGTTAGCGGCTATCCTTAGCTCCTCGAACAGTCAGGGTGACATAATGGTTATGTCGGCTCCGCCATCCAGGAGGGCTTCATGTGTGAGGACCCCTTCTAACGTGATTGACAGGTAAGCGTTCTTAGCAGGCACCTTTCTGATAATGTTACACAGGAACCTTTTAGGTTTTAACCAAAGTTTTTTACGTTCACCACTGTCTGTGTCATTTTGATTTATCTGAACCATCAGCGTAGTCACACCTGTGTCTGAGTGTTCAGTTTGTGACAAGTCATCGTCATTGGAGAGTGAGTTTTCCCACCTTTGGTCCTTAGAGACTGTCCCAACAATGTCTGGCTGACCGTCATTATCACGAATGACAGCCTTCTGATTGTCAGCATCCTGACCATCAGTATCAGTGGCAATGTTGTTATTTGTATGCTCTGAGGTATTATCAATGATAGCGCTACACATCGCTCCAGGTTTGTTATCCTTGTTTGTATTTTTGAAATTCTCTATCAAAGGATGTAGTATCTCTGAATCTTATGGGTTCAGAGGTTTAGGGCCTTTTTTCTGGAACTCATGTGATTTTTTTGCTTGTCTCGAACTGTTCTGTTCGAGGTGCAAAAGGAACAGGTCCGAGGCTCGGGGGTTCCTGTTGGGACCACCCTTTGGTGTATGGATTACATCGGTATCCATACTTTTTAGGCCTTGGACGTGTGTCCCACTTTTGACCTAGATGGCCATCCTCTGGGTTTTGTTTGAACCACTTAGGGTTTTTGTTCCAGCCAGCACCAACATTTTGTGGTTTGTTAGGTTGAACGTTTTGTGTTTTTTCACCTTCTGTAGGAGAGTGAACTGATGATGCTCATGTCTCTTCTATTTTTAACGACTGGGATTCGACCTTTTCACCTGAGTACACCTTTAAAGGTGTTTTGCGTTGTGTGAACACTTCAAAAACATTCACAGCATATTGTTTTATTTCTTCAATGGTCTTCTCTTTGAAATTAGCCTTGATGCGTACACATCTGCTTACCTTAGGGCAGAGATGTGCACTGAAAAGACGTTTAAACTGTTCATCTTCCTCCATGCCCGGTTCATGTTTGTCACCAAAATAAGCTTGGAAGAATCTGTCATAGAACAGCCGTGGATGTTCACCTGTTTTTTGAAAGACATTCTCTGCAACTGAGTAGCCACCAGACTTTGTGTTTTGGTTGAACTACTTTGGGTCTCTTGTAGAGCAGACCTGTTCATTTGTTGCACCTTTTTGAACTTCCATCTTTGTTTTGATTTTGTGAGAATCAATAAGATGGTTCTTATTTTAGTGTTTGCAGATAAATGTTTTCTTTTATTTAGCAATGAGTTTTTTTTTTAAACTAATCAGCTTTCTGGTTTTATTATTGTAATGTTTAACAAGTCTTTTATTCATTCGGTACCTTTTAGGTTTCCCCCTACTTTGAAAATATTATAAGTTAATGTCTTTTGTGGCAGTATTAACTCAACAGAACTTATATTTAAAACACTTACTATTAAACCAAGCTTGATTTTTTTTAAAACTCTTTAACACTTTTTATAATAAATGCAATGTTCACACTAAAACGTTACCCGATGCTGTTTTATAATGTTTAAGAGAACGTATTTCAGTTTCAGTGAAACTGTTTTGTTGTTTTTGACAGTTATCATGAGTGAAAAAGGTCTTTCTGTTTGTTATTTTTAATTATGTTTTGTACTTGTACATGTATTTAAAATAAACAAGAGTGTTTTTAATTGTGCACAGAATAACATTAAATATGTTGTTTTAAAATAAAAATCAGTGATTTTTAAATAATGTGTTGTTCTGTGACATTCTCAAGTTTCATTATCCTTTATTTCAACAGCAGTGGTGTTCAAGGCTTACTTTTATCACAAAGTGACTGTAATTACTCTTCCTGGCTGCTAGGGGTGCTCTGGGCTCTAAGACCGCGTTGACTACCACTAATTTGATTAGCTTGAAAACAAACAAAGTAAAAATCAACTTTTGGAATGAGTTTTAGCTTGGATGTGACAATCGCTTAAACAAACGTTATTTTAAGAAACGAATCGATGTGATTAAAACTGTTGAGATAGGTTCTATGAATTTTTAGACTTTAAAGAAACTATCTTTTTTCTTTTTTCTATCGGGGTCACGTCACTTCCGGTGATGTGTCGTTCAATGTTGCGTTCAGGGACGTTGCATTCAGTCGGACTTTGCGTTCACCCTGACTTTTTAATCGCTCTAAAACACTTTTAAATATCTCAAAACACTGCAATTAAACAGTTTCTAACGATATCTTATGCATAGAAACGAAACAAGCCAGACAATCTGTCAGAACTGTGTGAACATAAAATGGATCTGACTAACAGCAGTGGACGGGACACAGCGGCGTGTGCCACCAGCTTTTCAGCGAATCAGAACATTTAATACAGAATACGTGGCTTTAACCAACCAATCACAACTCCTGATGTTGGACACGTAGCTTTTAGCGTTGGAATGTTAGCTTAGCTTATCACAAAAATTCTGGACTCTTTTCACTCAATAAAACGCTTAAACACTGCAGAAAAATTCTGTAAATGTCGCAATTCACATTCAGACAGGTACCTGAGCCTTTTCTCAGTAAAACAGCACTTTTAACTGTTGAAAACAACGGACTTTGTCGGAACCGACTCTATCGGCCGGTCCAATTCGCTGAATCAGAGATGGGTTTTACCAGAACCACTATCTTGTCAACGTTTCAAACAGAAATATGCTTATTTGTCCTGCTTTAAGATGTAAAAACAACACTCAACAGCAATCAGCAGATGAAAAAACAAGCTTTAGGTAGCGTGACACGGATGTCAACAACCAAATGTACACAGCTTGTGAACACGTTATCTGGACCGAGTTTCACCAGAACCACAAACAATTTTCACACAGTGTAACAATTCTAGGGATGGGGCAGATCCGATCCAGTATCTGTATCGGTATCCGATACAGCATTATTTAAGTATCGGGTATCGGATCAAATCTGCCGATACTTTTCCGATCCAGCTTCAAAGAGCACTTGTGTTCAATCACAATCTGTGACTGCCCTTTTTAACATTGTGTGAGATAAACCCAATGAAGACACTCTTAAGCCTTACAATAAGGGGGTTCCCTATTGTAATAATAATAATAATTAATTCAATTTATAACACACTTTTCATTTTCATTCTATTGTAAGGCTTAAGAGTGTCTTCATTGGGTTTATCTCACACAATGTTAAAATGAATAGTTTGGGTGCAAAAGTTTCATTATACAGAGTCAAATACCTGAACAGTATCGGATCGGGAAAGTATCGGTATTGGTCGATACTGAGTTAATAAGTATCGGTATCGGATCGGAAGTGAGAAATGTGGATCGGTGCATCCCTAAACAATTCATCAACCAAAAAGCTCCAAATAGTGTGTAAAATGTTGGGCAATGATCATTTTCAGCTTTAAATTACATAAAACATGCAGTTTTGCAGCATTTAGAACATTTCCAGCAAAGAAACTATCTTTTTTTAGTCTAAAAAACTTGGACATCTCACTATGCCACTATGTGTGGCTCACAAATGGAGGTTGTTAACAGTGTGGGTGAATTATCTTTGCACACAGCCTAAGCTGTGTTCATAAACACACACAAATTAATAAATCCTTTTTAGAGACTAGTACAGGCCACCAGTTGTAGTGATATATACTACAGTTGTAGTTGTATATGAGAGATCAGATTTACTGATCAGTTTCATACACTAGATTATTTCACAAGATCACTCTTTTTAAGGAATTTACTAATAACTTGTGTGGTCAGATGAGATGTAACAGGCATGAAACGTTAATTTATGTTGGTTCAGCAGAACTGAACCATTTATTTAACAGAATCATAAAATTATATCAAACATGTGTATAACGGATTGTTTCTGATCAAATTTCTTATAGACTAGCTGTCAACAGATTCAATTTTATGACTCCGACCCTGAACCTAATCACCTTACCTTACTTTGTCCCAACGGGGCGTGTGGATTAATATTTTTCTACCTTTGCTTATCTAAGCCAGTAGATTAATATTTTTGTAATTTTGTTCATCGGAGCTTTACAGATTTATAATTCTTTGTCTTAGCTCATCAGAGCTTTACGGGACTATAACCCTTTGTTTCAGCTCATCCGAGCAAGGAATTACAATGCAAATTGGACTGTCAACCTCAACTCCTTGGATATCAACAAACAATCAATCGGAATCCCCTTCAAGTAATGTATAGACTCTTAATTACCTACTCTGCAATGGAACGGATATTGTTACACTGTTTTTGAATTGTGGCTGTAAAGCTTTTCCCTGCAAATCATTAATCAAGCACAAAGCATGAGAAATTAACAAAGTTCTGTATCATTATTGTCACAGTCTCATATTCATGAATACTGGATGCCTGGTTCAATACTAACAATAAAGGAGGTTTTTAAAGGTTTCACAGCTGTGAATATTAAAACAATACCCTTGAATCCTGTTCCTAAATTCCAAACAGAGCTAGATCGGTGAGAATTGCAATCTACAATGAGGATGGGCGACCATTAATGTGAGTTTCCCTGTGGACAACGACTCAACTTCTGCTATTAGGTTGGATGAACTATGGGGTGAGATTTGTGTGGCTCACAAATGGAGGTTGTTAACAGTGTGGGTGAATTATCTTTGCACACAGCCTAAGCTGAACTAGTCTGAAATTACTCTGAGTAAAACTCAAGTTACAGATACAGTTCATTTTACCCCTTAGAGGAGAGGTTGCAGTTGAGTTTTGGTCATAGCCAAAGTTGTAGCTCCACTGCATAGAAAAACAGAAGTGACAAAGATGGATAAGATTAAGAATGAGATCATCAGAGGTACAGCACAGGTTAAACAACTGGGAGATAAAGTTAGAGAGGCCGGACTGAAATGGTTTGGAAATGTCCAGAGAAGGGAGAGTGGGTATATTGGTAGAAGGAT
>JBBPBX010004147.1:48566-64641 GCA_038048925.1 Garcialebias charrua | reverse complement strand
TACATATCTTAGTGTATATGTATAAGGGGCGGCCGTGGCGTAGTGGTAATGGCAGTCGTCCCCCGATCAGAAGGTTGGAGGTTCGAATCCTGGTTCCCCACACCATGTGTCGTTGTGTCCCTGGGCAAGACACCTAACCCCAAGTTGCTCCCGGTAGGACTGGATGGCGCCTTGCATGGCAGTCTGCCGCTACCGGTGTATGAATGTGTGTATGAATGGGGGGATGGTTGGTATTGTAAAGCGCTTTGGGGCCCCTCATAGGGGGCTGGAAAGTGCTATATAAATAAGCTCCATTTATATCTTAGATCCTTATATATTGTTTCTTTTTACACTTTATGTTTTTATTTTGGGGTGTAACTGGGGCCTTGAATACATAATTTGTAGGGCGGCCGTGGCATAGTGGTAATGGCAGTCGTCCCCCAATCGGAAGGTTGGCGGTTCGAATCCCGGTTCCCCACACCATGTGTCGTTGTGTCCTTGGGCAAGACACTTAACCCTGAGTTGCTCCAGGTAGGACTGGAAAGCGCCTTGCATGGCAGTCTGCCACTACCGTTGTATGAATGTGTGTATGAATGGGTGGATGGTTGGTATTGTAAAGTGCTTTGGGGCCCCTTATAGGGGGCTGGAAAGAGCTATATAAATAAGCTCAATTTACCATAATTTTGTTCCACCTCTTGTACCACATGTGATGCAAATGACAATAAACTTGACTTGAACGTGAACAAGTGAGAGGTTTCTCCCATGAAAGGACATGGTACAAACAGAACAGCTGAAACTGTCAATTCTGTTCATGTATTTTGAGATATTGCATTTTGTCCAGAATTAATGAATGCATTTTTAGATCAGCTCTTTCTCCTCCAGCAAAACCTCTAAATGACAAACAAAAACAATGGCAACTGAATTAGCACATGACTACAAAATTACAGTATTTTTTATCTAGGTATTTTTAATGATCAAATTAGCTGCATTAACCTTAAGCTAAACTTTTTAGTTATACAGTACAAGCTTTTATTAGCTAAATGTGTTTGTGATGTAGATTTTGCATAAACACAGTAGTTATGCAAATGCAATGCAATGCACCTTTAAGATGTCAGTTTTTCCTGATTTTGTGGCCAAGGCCGTGCATTGCATTGATGCCAAGCATCCCCCATCACCCCCAGCCTCTACCCAAGGTACATGTGTGTCTGTGTGTGTTTGTGTGACATGCTGAGAAGAGAAGGTTGGGCCTACTTCACTGGGAAGCGGAAGTTTAATAGTGGATGAGTGACACTCCAGATGTCTATCAATATTTAGCAGTAAACACCTGCGGCAGGCTGGGAGACATGGCGGCTGAGAACATGAGGTGGTGCAGCAAGTGCTTCAACTTTAACTGGTTAATCTGGGAGGGAAAGCCTCTGTGAGGCTGACAGTGCCAAACCACAGCTGTGAAACTTTGCTGTCTCAAATTTGGTGGCAGCTATGTTTTCCTCTTCACTTTCACTGGAAAAATACCTAACATTTTTGTGGGGGAAAAGTGAAAAGCTGAATAAAACATGAACATTTCGTGTACAAGCATGAACAAACCTCTCAAACAGTGCTTGAACTTTTATATTTTCTTTCAGCTACACCCTTCATCAGGCATCACTACAGCAAGCAAACTTGCAAGATTATTTATATAATTTAGCAATTGTTTTGTGGCAGATGTCCTTACTGTTGTAACTGTAGACCACGAACCTAGTGTGTTAATTTCCCTGCTGCCTGTAGTCGAGAGTACTTTAATCATCCAATAATTCTCAGTCAGGTCATTTGGACTGTTTCTTTTTTATATAGAGAGACGTTTCACCCTCTAACAAGAGGGCTTCATCAGTCTGAGGAGTTCCATTAAACTGTTTCCCCACCAAGCAGTAAACTCCATAAGTGGACCACCCAGTTTTCTGGAGCTAAAATGGTTTCTGGGGGCCGTCCAGTCCCCTGTCGACTCCTCCCAGGCAGGCAGCCACAGCCAAAGTGGTTCAAGGCAACAAAGTTCATGCTCAATCATCCAGGTATCAAATCCAATAATTCTCAGTCAGGTCATCTGGATTGTTTCTTTTCTTCTTCTTCTTCTTCTTTTTTTTTTTAGAAACGTTTCGCCCTCTATCCGGAGGACTTCATCAGTCTGAGGAGTTCCAATAAACTGATGGTAAACCACCTTAGCTCCAGAAAACTGGTTGGTCCACTTAAGGAATTTACTGCCTGACACCATGTCATGAACAGCTGTCTTTTATGAAGAACTCCACGTGGACACGCTGTGCAGCTTGTCAAGCTCTGCTTTATTGCTCGGTGTAACTACACGACAACTCAACGTACACTGAAGGTACCGCGCATGCTCATCAGTCTGCTCCCAGGCTACGGAAACCCAATTGTGAGAAGCAGTTTACTGGAACTCTTCAGACTGATGAAAAAAAGGCATTGACATGTGTGTTTTGTGTAGGATTCCAATGTTTCTCCTTCTGCAGGTCCCTGAGTCAGGGCGGCACCAATGAGCAGCAGCTGTGGCCCCTTCCATTGATGAGCTCCAGGGATAGAAGAGGCTGAGGAAATGCTGCCTTGCCTGCTGAAGCATTAGATACTAACTGGCATTAATGTTCAGCCTTTTAGAGCTCCTTTCACTAAGAATTATAAGAAATATTCTCACCTGTGTTCTATTTCGTATAGGCTCTGCCCTTTAAGATCTTCACTATGGGTATCCCCCCCACGCGTCAGCGTGCACTGAAGAACTTTAGTCCATGCCCACCTGGTGTGTGGTCCCAACCCCTTCCGTATAAAATACGGTGATGCGGGAAAATCGGCTCCCCTTTTTTCTTCATCCAGCGAGAATTGTTTAGAGAAGAAGATAAGTCGTCATTCAGCTCCGACACCACCCGCCCCACCTTCCGCTGCCGCCCCTGTGAGCTCCCTCTCCCAGAAGAAAGATAGGCGAGCAGCCCTTTCAGGCTAACAGGCTAATGTCGAGGAGGGTTTTTCTCCGTGGCGGAAAACTACTCGCTGAACGACGCCATCGCCTTTTGTTCTCGTCAGAACCGCGACGCGAATCGTATGATTCCGTCGGAAAAGGCAATGCTAACAGTAGCCCCTCTGCTTCTTCTTCCTGGGAAGCATGATAGCGGCGGCTAGCAGATGTCACCAGGTAAGTTTCCAGGCAACATGGCTGCAAGAAATGGTGAGTGATGTCTTTATTTATTATTTGAAAACCACGACCAGGAAGAAAACGGTTCCTTGTGGCGTTGTTTTTTGCATAAAAGCTACAGGAAGCGCACATCGGTTGTTAGCGCCTTCTTAAGGCCTGCTAAAATGATGCTAGCTTTAGCCCGCTGTTTCTCCCGCCCTAGGTAGTAACATGGCAGCGGCTAACAGATATCACAGCAAAGTTTTTCTGGAAATATAGCCCCAAAAAGTGATGACTGATATCTTTATTTAATTATTAAAACCACGACCAGCAAGAAAACAGTTCCTTGTGACGTTGTTTTCGCACAACAAGCTACAGAAAGCGCACATCGGCTGTTAGCGCCTTATTAGGGCTTGCTAATACGATGCTAGCTGTAGCCCGCTGTTTCTCCCCATTGGGCAGTAACATGGCGGCGATTAACGGATATCACGAGAAGTCTTTCTGGAAACATAGCCACAAGAAGTGATGACTGATTTCCTTATTTAATTATTAAAACCACGACAAGCAAGAAAACGGTTCCTTGTGACGTTGTTTTTTTCGCATGACAAGCTACAGAAAGCGTACATCGGCTGTTTGTGCCTTTTTATGGCCTGCTAAAGTAATGCTAGCTGTAGCCCATTGTTTATCCCTCCTGGAGAGTAACATGACGGCAGCTAACTGATATCACCGGGAAGTTTTTTTCAGGTAACATAGCAGCGAGAAGTGATGAATGAGGTTTTTATTCAATTATTAAAACCACAACCAAGAAGAAAACTGTTCTTTGCAGCGCTGTTTTTGCATGAAAGGCTACAGAAAGCGTACACCTTCTGTCAGCGCAATTAGGGCCTGCTATTTTTACGCAAAACATGCAGCCTTTTTGGTTAAAATTACCCTGGATGGAACGTGCGTGATGCACACACGCAGCTAAGCTCTACCCTAAAAACACCCTAAGAGTCATGGTTGAACGTACGCTCAACCACCTCGGGGGTCTTTTCCCATGCCAGTGACCGCACCGCTACCAGCTACAGGTGCTCTCCCCCTGAAAACTGTCCGGCATAATCAGGAGACTGAGCTAGCGCTAAGGGATTTTTTCTGTCCCTCTTCCTTCTCCGCCCCATCAAACTATCTGGCGGGAAGGCTTTGGCGTTGCCCCAGCTTGGAGCTTAGACCCTTTCTGGCCCTCCTTTCCAGCTGTGACATCACACTGGGACGAGGTTGCAACGGGGCCCGGCAACCATCACCAGAGTAGACATTTTTTTTC
Organism: Garcialebias charrua; assembly: GCA_038048925.1. NCBI lineage: Eukaryota > Metazoa > Chordata > Actinopteri > Cyprinodontiformes > Rivulidae > Garcialebias > Garcialebias charrua. The sequence continues at coordinate 60,214 of JBBPBX010004147.1, read as the reverse complement.
AGTTGCAGGCTCTCTCCTCCTGAAACTGCCCGGCATAAACAGGAGGCTTAGCTAGGCTAAGGGTTTTTGTCTGTCCCTCTTCCTTCCCCACCCCATCGAACAATCTGGCGGGAAGGTTTTTGGCGCTGCCCTAGCTCGGAGCCCAGACCCTATCTGGCCCTCCTTCCCAACTGTGACGTCACATTGGAACGAGGCTGCAACTGGGCCCGGCAAGCTGATGACTATCCATCTCCACCTTCGCCTCCATCACCAGAGTGGACGTTTTATTCAGCTACAGGCACTCTCCTCCTGAAACTGCCCGGCATTAATCAGGCGGCTAAGCTAGCGCTAAGGGATTTTTCTGTCCCTCTTACTTCCCCGTCCCATCGATCGATCTGGCGGGAAGGCTTTGGCGCTGCCCCAACACGGCGCCTGGACCCTATCTGGCCCTCCTATCCAGCTGTGACATCACACTGGAACGAGGCTGCAACTGGGCCGGATGCTCTCCTCCTGAAACTGCCTAGCATAATCAGGAGGCTGCGCTAGCGCTAAGGGATTTTTTTCTGTACCTCTTCCTTCACCGTCTCATCTGATGATCTAGCAGGAGGGTTTTTTGGCGTTGTCCTAGCTCGTTGCCCAGACCCTATCTGGCCCTCCTTCCTAGCTGTGATATCACACTGGAACGATGCTACAACTGGGCCTGGCAAGTTGATGACTCCCCGTCTTCACCTTCACCTCCATCAACAGAGTGGATGGCTTTTACCGAGCAGAGTTCCCTCAGTTCCTCCTCTGGAGCCATGCCTGCAGAGACATTTCGGGGCAAAGGCTTCCAGGATGGACCGGCGACCGGTTCCTCCAAGAAAGCATGTCCAAACGATCATTCAGCTCTCAAACCGAGCTCACCAATGTTCGTTTCAGGTGCCAACGATGAACTACAATATCGCCCTGCTGGCCTTCAGCTTCTCGAAGAAGCTGGAAGAAGCAGATCTGCCCGAGGAAACAAAGAGCTCCCTGGGTAAGGTCGCCGATGTCATTTTGAACCTTTGCGCCACATCCACGATCTATGTTTCCCGCACCGCCACCTGGATGACAATGATTCAGAGGCAGCCCAAGAAATGACTCCTTGGGGGGAATGTGTGTTTTTCAGATGTATGTTTTTGAAATAAACAGAAACATCTCTCAGAGATCAAGTCCTCATCTGCTTCCAACCTGCCCGTCAGATCAACTGATCTCACAGCGGCCTCTCTGCATCACACATTCCCCACACATAACAAGCCGGCCTCCTCTAAACAACTGTTTAGGAGGCATTGTAGCTCGAACAATGTCACAAAGCATTTTTCTGTCATGACAGCTAAAACTGATGCTGCTCTGCAGATCGAGTCCGGGAAAACCCCTTACTCTCTGCCAGAACCGGTATTAATCCCTGTTGTTCTTACTCGCTCACTTCACAGCAGGAGAAAACGTGTTGCACCACAATAGTAACATGAGCCCCTCTGAAGCATTGTCTCATTCACAAAGTGTCGACGCCCCCTTTCAGTGCACGCTAGCTCACTTCAGTTCTGACGTGAGCCTGCAGCCTGAGTGCAGCACAGAGATGTGCAGACAGCCCATTTTTTCAGTCTGAGCCCCCTTGGGTCACCTCCGGAGAAACACTGAGACGGGTGACTATGGCAAGAGCTCTAAAACTGGTTATTGTCCATGACATCCATGTCACGAGAAAATCACGCACGTTCACTCTCCGAACGTTACGCAGAGTGGTAGCGAGTGTTTCACTGGACAAGTGGGTGAACAGACTGATAAGCAGGGGTTACATGCTGCAGTTGCAGCTTACCCTCCACCTTTTCAGAGAGATTACGGAGATGATCCTTTCAGCTCCAGAACAGAGCTCGTCCCTCCAGTCAGAAGTTCAGTAACCCCTGATGAAAATGTAATTTCCAGAGTTTCCGACGTAGAGGAAAACACGGGTTGTTATTCCTGCTACTTCCTAGTGCCAAAACGGGAAGGATGAGACCCATTTTCGGTTTGTTCATGTTCAACAATCCGATCATGGAGAGACAATCCCACAGGCTGACAATCAAACAGCTGCTGGAGGATGTCCACCAGAATGACTGGTTTACCTCCATAGGTCTGCAGGACGCATTTTCCACATCGCCATCATCCCAAAACACAGACCAGAGTTTTAGCAAAACATCTGTTGAACCTAGGTTTTTATGTAATCTGGGACAAAAGTTCTGTTCTCCTTCCCAGATGATTGTTTATCTGGGAGTGGAGCCAAACACGAACACAATGGGTGCCTGATTATCACAGCAGCTCAGCTCAGCCGTGTCAAACCTCGCAAAGTTGTGACAGTCCTGACTGTCATGTACCTTCTAGGGACGATGTCATCTGCTCACGTGGTTGTAAACTGGGTTTGCTCCACATGAGAAAATTTCAGAGAGTGTTTGCCCGCCTACATGTAGGCCCTGTGCGTCAGAAGAGACGGATGATCTCTCTTTCCCCCTCCGTGGGAATTGACCTACCTCACTGGGAAACCCCTCCCTCATTCTGTCAGAGGGAATCCCTATCAGCAGACCTACGTCACACGTCTCGGTATTCACGGATGTGTCTCTGTCAGGTTGGGGTGGAACATGCCTGTCTCAGAGGGTGGGAGCCCGGTGACCAGATCACATCTTATCACATAATGTGTTCAAGCTGATGACAGTGTTAAAAGTGATTTTGCATTTTGCCCCTTGCTGCAGAATCAGTATGCTCTGATTCACACGGCCAACAAGGTGGCAACAGCATACATCAACCGACAGGGAGGTGTCCGATCAACCCAGCTACCGCAGTGGCGAGACAGCTGCTGTACTGTGCACAAAATATCTGCTCTCCATCAGAGCAGTGTACATCCCCGGCGTCCTGAACAAGGGGCGGACATAATGTCAAGGGGCGGCCCTCGCCACGGGGACTGGACCCTTCATCCCGAACTGGTTCTCAGATTGGACCAAATTCGGCCCGGCAGCGATGGATCTGTTAGATACACGGGAGAATGCCCAGTGTCAGCTGTGGTTCTCTTTGAGCCCCCAGGGCAATCAACTTTTAGGAGTGGACGTGTTTGTGCACGGTCCCTGGCCCAAAAATCTCTTATACACGCTCCCTCCGGTTCTGCTCATCCAATGCGTCCCGGGTCGAGTCCGGGAAGAAGAGCTGTCAGTCAAGTCAGATAAGCTGCGTGTTGTCTTTTCTGTAGCAACTGATAGACATAAATTTGGTTTTCAGCACAAGGAAACTTATGCTGCTGCTATTTCTTCCTGTCATGAAGGTTCAGTGACAGAGCAGTGTTTAGTCACCCACTGATGAAGCGTTCATGTAGGGTGTACGGAGACACAGACCCGTGTCATGCCCGCTAGTTCTTCAGTGGGACTTAACAATGGCTTTACGCGCATTGATTAAAGGTTCAGTATGCAGTTTCTGTAGAACTGCAGCAGTTAGAAATATTTTCAACAGGCAAAGCATTCTGATCCCTCCCCCTCAGAGCCATATGTGGCTCTGCCCCCTTGTGGTCTGTTGAATTTCAAATTCAAGCTCTGTTTTTATTGGCTGATTCAAATTCAAGCTCTGTTTTTATTGGCTGGTTACAAACTCTGTTTTTATTGGCTGGAAAATGGCGGGTCACCTTTTCTTTTTAGAAATGCTTATTTACCACCTGGAGAAGCAAGGGGACAATATTTTTTTTAAATTTTTTTCAGAGATTACCTGGCTAACATCAGTCTGTCAGGAGGTAGTGACAGAGTGAAGAAATATGTTCATAAAAAAAGCTACATACTGCAGCTTTAAGAGCTCTGTTTGAGCCTCTATGAGGTTTTACTTAATTCCTGTCATTTTAAACAACCTTGCTGTTAGTTCTGACACATGCAAAGAAAGTGAGTGATTATTTGCCCTCTCTGTTGCTTCCTCATGCCTCAGGATTAGAGCTACAGACAGCTCAACCATGCTACGTCTTCACTCTGCTTTTACTTCAAAAGCATCACAAGTTTTTTCAGATCAAGAGTGATCACTTGGATGGGTTTCATCTTCCTCCTCATAACTCTGAGGAGGAGGCAACATCTCACCTCCTCTGTCCCATGCGAGCGCTCTCTTGTTACATGACGCGCATGCTTGCACTACACCGCTTTAGCGTCTGTTTGTGCATTACGTGATGTTTTCATTCTCCATGACCCATTCTGTTTTTTAGGGTTCTGACAGAATGATTATTATTTCATGGAGTTTTTTAGCATGGGCTCACATGCAGACGTAGTGTGATGTTTATTATCAGTCACAGTTCATGACTGTTGATGTTACTGACCTGTTCAACATGAGGAGGTGTTGACCTGTCCTGCTCTTGGTTACACTGTTTCAGCTTGTAACCTTTGCCATTCTTTCACAGCAGCAGGTCTGTCATCTCGGCCTTTTTTCACCAGAGATCTTCGTTCTCTGCTGTGCTGCTGCGCATGGAGTGCACAGAGGGTTGAGTGATGAAATGTGTTGTGTGAGCAGGTGCTTCATGTTGTGTCTGGATGGACCCAGTGAAGCATGGACTACATCCTGCTCCGCCTTTAACCCATAGCAAAGCTCTTAAAGGGCGGAATCTTTATGAAATAGAACGTTGGTTACGTATTGTAACCCCAGATTCTATCAGTATAGGCGCAACCCTTTAAGACCTGGGCCTCATTGGTTCCTAAATGGCTGAAGAAAATTTTTATTTGGGAGCCGATTTTCCCGCGTCACCATATTTTAAGATGGTGTAGTGGCAGGGCTTTTGACTTGGGACCCGAAGGACGCGGGTTCGCGCCCCGGCCACTACACACCTTGGGGTGTCTATGAGTGCACACCTAATTCTCCAGCTCCCCGGGCGCTTTCTGGCTGCTCACTGCACCACCTGGTGGTGGTTGGGTTAAATGCAGAGATGAATTTCGTCTGTGTATGGGAAACATACACAGATGACAGACAAAGACATTATTATTATTATTTATACGGACGGGTGGGGCCCACACAGCAGGTGGGAGTAGACTAAAGTTTTTTAGTGCGCGCTGACGCGCGGGAGGGTTCCCATAACAAAGCTCTTAAGGGGCTGCGCCTATACTCATAGAATCTGGGGTTACAATACGTAACCAACGTTTTGCCTGTTTATAGAAGTCATCCACCTGAGTCTAATATTAAAAAATGTTTCTCCTCCTGGTGTCTTCAGATGAGTTTCCCCTGGAACTCCTGCGAGCTTTTGCCTCTGACCTGGAACTGTCTTGTTGCTCATCAATTTTAGCTTCATGTGCATTTTTTTCTTTTATTCAGATCATTATTTTAAGTGTAATTTAATATCTCTGGTTTAATGGTGGGTCATGTTTTGAGAGCTGCTGTAATGTCATTGTTGACTCGGTCTATCTTGGGAAAAAAATGCGTAAACTGTCTCAATCATATCTAACCAGCTAAATACTGTAAAGGGTTAAACAAAATAACATTCAGCCTCCTAACAACAAACAGTCTAGGCTCAACATGGGACCAGAATCAGAACTTTGTTGCTATGAGTGTTACGGTGTGGTGGTTAGCATTGCTAAGCTAACTACAGTAGTAGAGATGCTAAATCGTGAAAAAAAAAGTTCAAACACACAGAGAGTTATACTTCGACATTGTTCTGACATTGTTTCACAAAATGATTTAGAATATTTTGTTTACCGGACAAAAAGTGATCGGAGCACGATGTCTTCGAGAACAGATCCTAGCCAGACTCAACAATGTTCTGCGGTGAGCTCCTCCGATGGAGGTCCTTCATGTTTCCTTATTTTTGGGGATTAAGTGAAAACTGCCCAAAAGACTACCCGGTTGTAACATCCTCTAACCCAGCACAAAACAACCAAGAAAAATAAAAAATTAACTAGAGAAAATTAACTACCGGTAAACAGTACTGGGTTACCGGTAAACAGTACACACCACTACACAGCCGCTTTAGACTGCTGCCATCAGGGAGGAGACTGAGGAGTCTCCAGGCTCGAACCAGCAGACTGAGAGACAGCTCTGTCCATCAGGCAGTCAGAATGCTAAACACTCTGCCTGCTCTGCCTCCCCTCCCATTTGAACTGCCTTAACACAAAAAACTTTCTCACACATTACCACTCAACACAAAGTTTTTAACACTGGACCCTGTGTCATCAAACGGGTTATTCACTAAACTCTCGGTCATGTGCTCATTCAGTTTGCACTACTTCTCATATTTGCACTAATGTTTGTATTACATTACTGCCTATAGTCATACTACTGTTTACATTCACTGTTTACATTTATTAATACGGTTTACATTTATTACTACTGTTTTACATTTATTACTACTGTTGTTGCGAAATAAAAATATATTTGTCTTCGTGTTTTTCATTTATTTTGAAGGGGTTTTTCATACGGTGTTCAAATGATCAGGTTTTTTTTGTAGAGTGATAAAGATTTACTAAAGGACACAGGCAGATCTGTTCTGGTGAGGCTTGGGGATGATAATATAGCTGGTGCCTCTTTGTCCTGTCAGTTTTACGACTTTGAAGATATATAGTTGTGAGGAAATCTACTGAAGGCCTCCTTACCCTGCATGTTTGTTCAGTTAGAAAGTAACAAGAACAGCTCTAAATATGTGTGTAGGGTATGATCTTTAATGTAATTTAATGTCCAGTTACACTAATTGGTCATTTAGTGGTCTACTAGAGTGTGCGTGTTTATAAGTACTCAGCAATAAATGTACATTTATTTTAGTCATCGATGTGTCGGTGCCCCTCCCCCTGGGGCCTGGGGAGACCCGAGCAAGCTGAGGGAAGGCAGTGGTATTTCCTGTGTCTTCTGGCAATAAAGGGGGGACAACAGTCTCTGAAACAAAACTCCTCTTGTCAGGTTTAAAGCAGGCAACCCCCACAGAAGAGTATAAAAGTTTCCATCCTCCAACAGACAAGGCAGAAGCAAGCCCACGGATCAGGTTGTATGTTCTCTTTTTCCCTCTCTCCCTGCCTCCTCCCTTCTGCTCTCTCTCTCTCTCTCTCTCTCTCTCTCTCACTGTCCACGTCTTTTAAACAAATGTAATGGCTGTTAGAAATAGAACAAATGTATTCTGTGACTTTTTTAAACTTATGATTAATTAAACTGGTTTTTGGAACTTTAAATTATGTGCGTTTGTCGTATTTTAAGTGTATTCAGCGTATCTCCTTTTCTGATCCAGAGTGTAATCAAACAACGAACTTGGGGCGAATGAGAGTTTGAAAGCCAACAAAAATGGAGGTCCTACCGAGATTGTTGCACGCGCGGACAGGAAGGGAAAGAGCAAGTCCAGAACACTGAATACTGACCGGTCACCTCAACAAAAAGGTAAGCAGATTCCTGTTTAAACGAAATCTGTGATTGGAAATTTTATAGGCTAAATTTATTCAGTGTGTTGGACTCCAGTAAAAAAAAGGAACGTTAAAATTAAAAGTAGAATTATAAGTTTCCAGCCAAGACTCCAGATTCCAGAGTAAAAACACGCAGTGGTCACGTCCCCAGTGAATCGACGGGTTCATCTGGTTGAGGGGGAGTGGGGTTTTAGAATAAATATTCGCCGTCACTCCTGTAACCCTAGACTGAGTTTACTGTTAATCTCGTTAGGTTTTGTGGCTAACTATAAAACAGTGTCAATTAAATCTACTTGTAATTTGATTTATGATAAGTGGAGGCGGAATCTGGTGAGGTGGTGTATTGTATATTACCATGCGTAAAATACGTTATAATACACTAGGAATAAAGGTATTAAAATCAGACCCACAAACAAATAAAATAAATAAAGTGTGGGACTGAGTGAGAAATTGAGGAAAACGCGCTGACCTTCGCTGATAAAATAACTCGATAAGAGTTCCAAATCTGGACCAGTTAAAAATAGAATTAGTCACAGAATACTAAATCTTTTTTATGTTCTAAAATAATGGTTTCCTGCCATGTCACGTCAGTTTGCCTGCCTCACCTGCGTGACTTGTCTCTGCTCTCCAAACTACGCGTGGCTATCTCTCTCTACAGCGCTGTGCTGCTCTGGACCAGTGGCGGAGCTAGACTTTTATTGCTAAGGGGGGCCGAGAGGGGGCCAAGGCTATAATGGGTCCACTTACTACGGCACAGTGGGAAAAATGGATTTATCCCAATTTTTTGGGGATTTGTAGACGCTATGAAATTTTGAAACAACATATTTTTCCCTTAAAATGATACAGGCTCTCAGTTTAAATTTTTGATCTGTGATCTAAATATTTTTAAGTTTAGAAACCAAGTGGTTTTCTAAACAGCTTTAGTGTTTGACTTTGTCCACACTCATAAAATACACAATGAAGTACCCAAAAAAAAAAAAATAAATATATATATATATATATATAATAAAATATATATATAATAAAAAAATATATATATATACCGGTAAACTTAAATGGTACATATCGCCCCTTGCTGCTTTGAGCATGTAACAGTCACAAGACCACATTGAAATAAGAAATATAAAATATGATAAAAATACATTTCTGTGTTTATTTCATTTCTATCCAAGACACTATGATAAGAATGACTATATATTTAATATAGGCGGATACAGAGTACAGTATCTCTGTTTACAATTCTGGTTGGTGGTGTGCCTCGTGATTTTTTCAATGAAAACACTGTGCCTTGGCTCCAAAAAGGTTGAAAAACACTGGTCTAATGAAAATAAACAGTTTAAGTTAATTAGAATGATTTAAAAAAAATAGCTAAACAAGAGCATGGTTTTGCTAAATTAGGCTGAAAAGTTGGATTAAAAATGTAGAATTAGCTGAAAAAGCTGAAACAGGCTATATACAGAAATTATTAAGTAAAATACCTTGATATCACAATATTTTTTTCCTCAATAAAAGCACTGTCCTACTTGTTATTTATTTAATTGTTCCCATACATATCTTTAAAAATGGGAGTTAAAACTGCATATTTCTTGGTGCATTTGTGTGTACAACTGGACCAGTGCTCTGTTTTTATTTTTATTTATTTTATAGACGTTTTAATAAGATATAACACCGTTGCGGACTGTTGCTCGCTGCTCTCAAAGCCTCTCAGCTTCTGCCCAAAGAGGAGCAAGAGCTGCGCGGCTTCTCTCGTCTTCTCCCTGGCTCCCCGTTCTGCTGTTACCTTTGGAGTTCTTTTCATTGACTCAGGGCTCGGTTCTGTCCAGCCTTGTTGCGGGGCACGCGCGCTCAGAGCTACGGTGTGCGGCTACCTTTCTGAACTCCCGACCCACGGGGAGAGAAAAAGAGAGGGGCAGATCTTCCCGGAGCTTTTGCTAAAAATCTGCTATGAATCATGAAATAACACATTTAGCGTTATTTCTCTACAATATAAATAAACGCTCCTGTATTATTTTTAAATAAACAAATAAATAATGGCGATGCAATTTGAAAACATGGTGAGTCATGGACTTTAAAGAATTCAAAAACAGAAGGAGGAAAATAATGACTACTGTATTTTTTTAGCCTGTATGACATATTTATGGATTGTTTTTTCTTCTTAAACTTTTTATAAGCTATCTGAGGATTAAATAATCACCACTGTACCGACAGATATACTGTACGAAGCAGATAATGCAGACATTGAGGCGCTGAAGTTAGAACAAAGTTTATTTAGATACAGCAGTTTAATAGAGTAATAAACTAGTCTTCACCTCCTCAGGAGTTGGTGCTGGGTTCCTGAAACACAAAATAAACAATACTTTAAAACGGTTTACACTTCTCCATTTTAACAGGACTAGATCATTTTCTACAGCGTGAATGTGGGTGAAATGAAAAAATTAGAACTTCAGCTCAGCTCTGAACGGGGGTCTGGTTTTAATCAGGCTAGAAGGCCTCAGGACTGGTAACAGTTTTTTGAATAAACAAATAAAATATTTGCGGACAGTTCGAGATAAATTAATTAGGGCCGAATGAACCGTCACAGTTGGAAGGATTGATCAAAAAGGATTATGACATTCTATCTCAATAATTTTAGGTTATAACACTTAGACAAACGGGAAAGTTGGAAAATTGCAGTGAACCTCCCGTTAGCATAGCATATGCCTAACAGCGGACATTTTATAACTTTGTAACGGTAGACAGCTCACATCGGATTCGCTAACAAAGCGTACAGTGGCGCGTCGTGTAGATAAACAATATCGACTTTAAATAATCCAAAGTTAGTCTTTGTAGACGAACTTAGCAGCTAACAGCAAAGCTAACGAGCCACTAGGTCCGACTGGTTCACGAGACGTAGTCTTATAATTTGTGTATAGGACGTGAGGAGGTAGAACCGAACGCATCATACTTACATTCTCCAATATAAGAAGCAGAGAAAGTGGATTACCAATCTGGAAGACGTATTTTTGTGAATAGCTCCAGTGAATGTCCACGTCTTGTGAGCATTGACCGCAGGGTTGCCAGATCTCTAGACCGAAAGAAGCGATCAGCTCCTTCAAAACAAGCACAAATAAGCGACTCAATGTCCACGAGAAGCGAAAATAAAAACCCGCCACAAGCGGCTGATCAAATTTGAAAGCGACTCCAGGGAAAACAAGCCCAATGCCGCTTGAAATAAGCGGATTTGGCAACTATGGGGACGCAAAAGACAGTCGTTTCGTGTATAGCCTGAGCAGGGTTGCCAGGTGAGAAATGTAGGATTATCGTACACCCATCATAAACAAAATAAGTATGCTCTATAGTCACTCTATTGTTGAATACTGTAGCGTCTAACAGGCACTCACAGCTTTGTGGCGTCAGTACTGGGGGGAACCATAGACATTAATACGCATTATTGTCTGGTGGTAATTAATGAGCTCTACAGAAAGTCTTCTGTCACATTTGGAAAAGCACGATTAGCTGGAATTTCAAGACGCCTTCAGGGTTCACAAAAAACTCAGACAGACAGTTGCGACAGGCTGATGGAAACCGGTCACAACTACACGTTCACAGAATGGCGAAATTATTGTATTTTTGGCCTTTGTCAGGATTATTGATCGTACATCGTACAGAGGGCAAAATTATCGTACAAGAAAATTATCGTACACCTGGCAAACACTGAGCCTGAGTATAATGGAGACCCCTGATGGACGAAAAAAGGTACTGCAGACAGGAGCATAATAATTTCTAGAAAAACCGAACATAGGTCGGAGTCACTTTTATTTGTAATTTTAATTCAGTCATCCAGTTGGGTCATTCGTTCTGAAACATTTAATAAAAGTAAAGGGATGCAGATACAGAGTTTAATAACTGTTTGGAGTCAGATGAATAAAAGAAGAGGACAGATTGGGGTTTGAATAATAATAATAATAATAATAATAGTAATGAATTCAATTTATAACGCACTTTTCATTAATGGAAATCTCAAAGTGCTAAGGAGGGAGTAGCCCTCACAGACAGGTCTTAAATAAATACATCTTTAATTTTAATCTATTGAGGACATAAATTGAATCTCAATTTATAATAAGTGGAGAGTTGGACTTTAAAAATCGACTTAGTCGGCCCGCAGATGAATCTGAATTATAAAAAAAAATGAACGCTATTTTCTTAAAAATCTGCAGTAATAAAACAGCTACGCTCAAAGCTCAATTTATGGGTTCACAGTTGCTTCTTAGATGTGAAAAATGGATTTAAAATTCATTCATTTCTAAATTTTGATGC
>JBBPBX010004147.1:10019-21839 GCA_038048925.1 Garcialebias charrua | reverse complement strand
CGTCTGGAGCTACGAGCTAAGCTAGTGAGCCGACCTCGGAGCTGCTGCGAGTGCGACCGGAAAGGGGCCGAACGCCGCGCACGGACCTGAGAGCCGTCGTCTGGAGCTACAAGCTAAGCTAGTGAGCTGACCTCAGAGCTGCTGCGAATGTGACCGGAGAGGGGCAGAACGCCGCGCATGGACCTGAGAGCCTCCGTCTGGAGCTACGAGCTAAGCTAGCGTGCCGACCTCAGAGCTGCTGCGACCGGAGGGGGGACGAACGCCATGCACAAACCTGAGAGCCGCCGTCTGGAGCTACGAGATAAGCTAGCATGCCGACCTCAAGCTGCTGTGACCGGTGGAGGCCGAGCACCGTGCACGAATCAGAGGGTCGCATTCTGAGCCAGGCTGGAGAGCCAACTCATCGGATCTGAGTGTTGGGTGCTGGGGGCTGCTGAGACCGTGAGATCAGGTCTGCCAACATCTGATCAGGGCGCTGGGCCACAGCTACCATCATTAGGCCTGTGAGCCTCGTGGAAGGGCCACGTGGTTTGGCTAACTAAATAACAAATCGGAGACAAGCTACTCCAAACCGGAATTACTGTGGATAATGACGAAAAAAGTGTACAAAAGAAACAAGAGTCGGTGGAAGATAATTCAACAGATATGGAAGAAATTAAAAAATCATTAAACTATATGACTGCTGAACTGGCAAAATTAACATCTCAACATCTCCTGAGCGGTCTAATTGAGGAAGTGAAACAAGTGAGAGATCTGATAAGAAATAAATAAATTAAAATAGCTAAATTGGAACAAAAAATAGATGACTTAGAACAATACACTAAATGAGACAATTTGGTGATCACTGTACTTGAAGTTAGGTGCCAGACATTTGCAACAGTTGTTGCTGGTGCTAACACAACAGAGGATGCACCACATGAAGAACTACCAACAGGACAAGGACATTGACATAGAACATAAGAAATTTCAATCTGTCACATCCTGCCCAGTAAACCAGAAAAATTCAAACAATCTATAGTTGTCAGGTTCATTAGCAGGAACTCAAGAAACAAGGTGATAATGCAAGCAAAAAAAAACTGAAGGGAACAAACGTTTACCGTACATAAATGAACATCTAACAAAAAAATGGAAATATTGCACGTGAAGCAAGGTGTTTAAAAAAACAGAAATAAATTGCATCAAAATGGACAAGAAATTGAAACATCTGGATCAAAACACATGAAGGGTCTCAGGCTAAAATAATAAAAGAACTGAAGGATCTGGAAAAACATAGATGAGCTCAGGAGATGACAAATTATAAATTAATGAAACAACTCGCACACAAAATAGACATAATATACAGTCAAATGAACAAATACATTAAAACATGACAACATACGAAGACTCAGAACCTTAAATATATAATGTTGAAGATGTGATTGATACAATGTTTTTCCTGTAATAAAGGATTGTGAATATTATAATGAAAAGCAGTTTAATGACATCAATATGACAAATGGAGGTCTCTTTATTATTCACTTCAATAGTATAAGTATAAATGCAAATGTATCCAAAATAACAGATTATCTAAAACAATTAAACATAACTTTTACTCTAATAATAATAATAATAATAATGAATTCCATTTATAATGCACTTTTCATTAATAAAAATCTCAAAGTGCACCCTCTTACAGTGGATCAACTGTGAGGGTGCTATTCATAAGACTGAGCTGAATATAGCATCTCAGACTGAGGAAGTCTTCCAGACGAAAGATGAAACGTTTCTACTTTTTTGTTTTGTTTTGTTTTTTGAATATCCAGAGGACCAGACTTAGCTTTTTTGGATGGCTCAATGATGAAAACACAAATGTTCACATCGAAGGGTATGAATTATATCATATGAACAGAAATAATAAAATGGGTGGTGGAGTCGCTCTATTTGTTAATAATGAAATACAATGTAAATTAATTAGTGGAATGTCAATATTTTTTGATAATATTATGGAAATGATAACAATAGAAATAATAAACAAGAATGATAAAAACATAATAATAAGTTGTGTATATCAATCACCAGGATCAAATATTGAAATTTTCACTGATAAAATAATGGAGCTATTGGAAAAGAGTTTTAATTAAAAAAAATGTGTGTGGAGATTTTAATATTGATCTCGGAAATAAAACAGATTCAAATAACATCAGTACATTTACTTGTTGCTACAAATAAAGTCCAGTTGTTCTGTATTGAACGCCTTTTTTGATTTTATCATGTCCTGGACGACTGAGAATCTTCACCAGCATATCAGTACATTTATAAATTCAATGTATAGTTTAAATCTTTATCAGTTGATATTAAAGCCAACAAGAATTACAACTCATAGTGCCACAATAATTGACAGTATCTCCACAAATATAACAAATGGGGATGTGTTAGGTGGTATTTTAACGACCAACTTAAGTGATCATATACCAGTTTTCACAATCTATAAAAATTCATTCATTCATTCATTCAACCTTTATTTAATCAGGTAAATCTTTTGAACCTCATGGGCTCATTTACAAAAGCGACCTGCTAAAACTAAAGAACAATGAACAGCAATGGTAGAATTTCCTTAAACAATAAACAAACAAACAATAAACAATAGAAAACAAAAGAGAGAAAAAAAAACATTATTTTTTTTTTTTTAACAAAGTATCAAAAAACTAGCAAAACATTATAAGGTAGACTTATAAAATCAAAGACAGGAACAAATCTGCATTGGTTTTTGCCAGGATAAAATAATCTAAGCATCACAAAAGCAGTTACAACAAAGAAAACGATAATAAACACATCAAAAACAGCTTTGGATAAATTAAAAGATTATATAGATAAACAAGACTGGAATGATGTGTATGTTGATGATGTGAACAGATCATATGATGAGTTTATGAATATTTTAGAAGCTCTGTTTGAAAAAATGTGTGCAAAAAAAATGTATACAAAGAGAAATATTGTTGACCAACCATGGATGACGAAAGGATTGAGAAATGCTTGTAAAAAAAAGAATTATTTGTATTCATGCTTCTTGAAATTGAGAACACAAAATGCAGAAGAGAAATATGAGAAGTACTTTGTATAAAAATAAATTAGTAAGGATTATAAGGAAACATAAGAAGGAATGTTTACAGGTCTCTCTTGTAAATGAGTCCTCAAAGCTCAATGAGATCAACCTGCCTAAATAAAGGTTGAATGATTATAGTGATTTATTAAATAAAAGCAATGGTGATATGAAAGCAACATGGCGAGTAATGAATAGTGTTCTGAAGAATCTTAAAGTAAAAACGGGTATTTCACAATATTTTGTAAAGGACAACGATGAAATTCATGATGAGAATTAAATTGTAAATGGATTTAATCAATATTTTGTGAATGTTGGTGAGCCATTAAATTATAAGTTGTGAAAACTGTATTTAAAAAAAAAATGGAACTGATAAAGAAGAAATAATGAATGTATTAAAAACATTTACAGACAGGAGATCAAACGACTGGGTTGACATGGATATGATGTTTGTAAAGGACATAATGAGCCATGTTATTGAGCCGTTCACATACATATGTAATTTATCATTTTCAACAGGAATATTTCCAGATAATATGAAAGTAGCTAAGGTCGTTCCTCTTTTTAAAAATGGTGATAAATGTGTATTCAACAATTATAGACCTATATCCTTGTTACCACAGTTTTCAAAAATTCTTGAAAAACTATTTGTAAACAGACTAGACCAATTTATAGATAAACAAAATATTCTAAGCAACAGTCAGTATGGGTTTAGATAAAAAAACTCTACATCAATGGCTCTCATGGAATTAATGGAACAAATAACTACTGCTGTCGATCAAAAACAATATTGTGTTAGTATTTTTGTTGATTTAAAAAAGCATTCAATACTATTGATCACACCATTCTCCTTGAAAAATTGAACAAATATGGTATTAGAGGACCAGCATTACAGTGGGTATCCAGCTATTTGAAAGATAGGAAACAATTTGTACAAATAAATGGTGTAAAATATGACCTCTGCAATATCACATGTGGAGTTCCTCAAGGCTCTGTACTTGGACCAAAGCTATTTATTTTATACGTGAATGACAGTAAATGTGTCAGGACTCCTTAAATGTGTCCTTTTTGCAGATGATACCACATTTTTTTGTTTGGGTAAAGTTATGGAACAGATGTTGGAGTTGGTGAAGACAGAATTTGTCAAAATACAAACTTGGTTTAAACTCAATAAATTATCATTACATTTAGATAAAACTAATTACAGGTGGTCCCCGATTTACGAGCGTTCTTACTTACGAGGTCCCGGATTTACGAGGTTATCATATTTAATTTAAAAAAAAATTGTGTGTGTGTTTAAATGTTCTTAATTTCATGTGTACAGCACTTTGTTGCAGCTGTGGTTGTTTTAAATGGCTTTATAAATAAAGTATCATTGTTATTTTTATGTTTTATTTCAATTTTTTGCGTATTAGCGATCCCTCCCAAAGCGCCGCCGCCTGACATAAAACGAGCGAAGCTAAGGGGGCGGGGACAACAAGCCGACATGCCGAGAAAGGGGCCATCTGCGGCCGGGAGCTGGCTTTGGAGGACCGTGCGTCCGATCAGAGGTTGCCTCATACGGATAAATTAGCTGAAAACACTCGGTGAACTTTGTGGATGTGTCTAGACTGGAGCAGCAGCCGCGATCGCTTCCAAAGCGCTGCGCGACAACATTAGCTCGTGGGCTAAGCTAAGGCTAGGCTAAATGCTAAGCAGACCCCACCAGAACCAAACCGAACCGACGGGCGGCGGCCGGGAGCTCGCCTCAATGTCCGGGAGCTCGCCTAAGATGTCGGATGGACACCCAGCTAACGTGGAGAAGCAGCTCCGACTGCCTTTGTTCAGCTAACGAGCGCTAATGAGAGAAGGCTTAATCTAGCAAGGGCTAACAACAACTAAGGTGGGCAGCTTGTTTGGATGAACGAACACCGCGGAGAAACGGCTTTCGGTAAGTTTATTAAATATTTTTCTGGCTCCAAATGTATGAAGTTAGCATACTAACAGTCCTTCCTTTAAACCGTTTGGACTGCGTGGTGCTGCAGAAAGCTGGGAAGCTCGGACGTAACGCAGCGGAGCTAAGAGACGAGAGAAGTTGCGCTCAAAGTAAGAAATTAATTTTTTATACTTTTTTATAAATGTTTTAAATTTTTTTAAAGTGTTTTAAAATGTTAGGATAGTTTAAATGCTTGGTAACTTCATTACCTACATGTACGTGTTCAGTGGCAGCTCGTGTGTTATATAAAGGTCGATTAAAGGTCAGTACGGACTTACGAGATTTTCATCTTACGAGAACCTCGGAGGAACGGAACTCGCTCGTAAGTCGGGGACCACCTGTACATGATATTCAGTAAAAGAAAACTGTTGATGTTCCATTTAAAATTGAGGGTGTTGAGATTTGTAGAGTGAGTGAGGTGAAGTTTTTGGGTGTTATTATTGATGACAAACTGACATGGAAACAACACAAAAATTCTAACAATAAAAATAGCTAAATCTATTGCAGTACTGTACAAAGTCAGAGACTTATTAAATGATAAAGCTCTGTATTTGTTGTATAACACAATCATTGTTCCACACTTAATTTATTGTATTGATGTTTGGGGGAAACAATCACAAAGCCTATTTTTGTTTTACAGAAAAGAGCTGTAAGAATTATCACTAGAAAACATTACTGTCATCCATCAAGCACATTATTTTATCAACTGAAGTTATTGAAGTTCCATGATTTGGTAGATTATAATATTTTATCAGTTATGTATAGGGCTCAGAATAACACATTACCTTTAAATATCCAAATACATTTTGTTAAAAGACAAAGTTGTTATAATCTTAAGGGAACAGATATTTGTAAAACCAAAATTCAGAACTAGTTTGAAGGGACGGTCTATCTCAATACAGGGAATTAGATTATGGAATGGTTTGGAGAATGAAGTTAAAAATGCCAAGTCAATGTTTACATTTAAGAAAATGATCAAAACTAAATTGTTAAAAATACATACAGTATATGAAGTACGGTAGTACGGGCAACTCCGACCCGAGCCTTAAATTTTCACAAAGTTTTTGAACACCATCGTAGGTGCAGAATAAACCAGCATATAACATATGTGATCATAAAACATATTGTAAAGTACAACACTGCTCATGAATGACACAGGTGAATGCTTTGATTATATCTGAATCAAACAAAATTAAAAGAGTAGAAATAGTCTCTTTGTGAGTGAATATAATAATAATAATAATGAATTCAATTTATAACGCACTTTTCATTAATGAAAATCTCAAGGTGCTAATATGTTCTCAGATTCCAACTAATGGAATAAATTGTGTTAAATGTCTGTTTACTGAGAGGGTCAGTAAAAAGCATCACTGGAACAGTTCAAAGCATCTCAGTTGACCACGGTTAGCTCCACTACAGAGGGAACAGTCTGAACGATACATATGGGGACGATAACAACTAATGTCCATTTAATGGGCTGATAACAATGTTTTTTTAAAGAAGAGCTCTTTCTCTACTTTTGGAAGTCAGTAGCAGTTATTTCCTTTTCAGGCTTGTTTACAGCTATTATAATAATCATTGGCAACAATTTCTTTACACTACAATGTGGCTTTTTAGTTTTTTTAAAGTCTGTTGATGAACAAGTGCCTGATTTACATTTATATTCAGCCATTTTTTTTTTATCCCTTGGAATTTTCTAAAGTAATGAATGGAATCCAGATGTTTTCCCAAAAGAACCAAGAGCTTGACTCTGAAATGCACATACGGGCTTCGCATTCATCTCTGCAATGGACTAACTTTTTCTACAAGGAGTTGTAATTTTAATAAATCTAACTGTGGAATTTTATCTGGATGCACTGAGGAACTGACGTAAAAGGTGAATCCTTCTCTCCGCTGTCTTTCATCTCGTGCAGTCGTTCGTCACAGCGCGGTCGAATCATTGTGTTTTGAGGATGCCCGCGCTTATCTGCAACAGCTG
Organism: Garcialebias charrua; assembly: GCA_038048925.1. Lineage (NCBI taxonomy): Eukaryota > Metazoa > Chordata > Actinopteri > Cyprinodontiformes > Rivulidae > Garcialebias > Garcialebias charrua. The sequence goes on along the minus strand of JBBPBX010004147.1, from coordinate 14,807 downwards.
AAGGATCAACAGGAGCTGCTGTAATCTGATCATAGCTAATCTGAGGATAATCTGTAAAATCATACATCACAACCATATGACAACAACTTGAACTCCTCTGAAGCTTCGCACAACAGTGAACTGAGTGCAAAGAAAAACTCTCTGACAGGCAATCAGTCACTATCTGTTTAACCTTTACATGACAAAGCAACAAATTGCCTTTGAATTGCTTGTTGCGGGTGAAATCCCAGCTTCGGGGAAGAGTTTTTCTCCTCTTTTAAGGCAATGAATCATAAAGATGTGACAAATATGGTTTGACGTTGCTTTTTAGAGCTGATTAATGAGTGTAGCTACAGTCGACGGTGGAAAGTCCCAAACAGACAGGTTTGGAGATTTCTGTTTAGCGCTGGAGCAGGGAAGGAAAGTTTCTTCATGTGTGTCCTGCAGCTGAACGCAGGTGTCATGCAGCCTGTCCTGATCCCAACCTTAACATTCTTGTGTCTTTTGATGGAGTCTGCCATAAAATACTTGTTTGTCACATTTACACATTCATAAGTCAAAAGACTGGCAGGGGATTTATTTCAGGAGAAGAGTGTTGCTGGTGCTCTTGAAATAAAAGGTTTTATTTTTATTTGTTTATTTAATGGAGAACACAGAAAAATAACTGTACCTTTATGTGAAGGGCATAAATTAGAAGTTTCACGATATTGAATTTTTTTGAAGGTTTTGTTTTTTGTTGTTTTTCTGTTTGTACGAGGCAACACAGAGAGACGGAGAGAGAAATTTTATTTACCAACAGGTGCAATAGAGGAGCCAGGGGATGGCCAGTGTTGGCCTTGGCCACCTTAGAGGTCAGCTACCCAATCATTTGAGGAAACTATACTTTTAAGCAATAACGTTTAAGTAGCCACTGGGGAGAACAAGCCAGTGGGTCTCTTGTGCCGGTCCCAAGCCCAGGTAAATGGTGAGGGTTGTGTCAGGGAGGGCATCCGACATAAAACGCTTCTGCCAAAACTAACATGCAAGTTCATCTAAGCAAAGAGCACCACATACTGTACACCATATTTGCTTTGAGAATGCTGATGGAGAAGTACAGAGAGGGTCAGAAAGAACTCCATTGTGTGTTTGTGGATTTAGAAAAAGTATCTGACAGGGTGCCGAGGGAGGAGGTGTGGTATTACATGAGGAAATCTGGAGTGGCAGAAAAGTATGTTAGACTGGTACAGGACATGTATGAGGACAGCAGGACATGTATGAAGACAGCAGGACATGTATGAGGACAGCAGGACATGTATGAGGCCAGTAAGACAGTGGTGAGATGTGCTGTAGGAGTGACAGATAGCTTCAAGGTGGAGGTGGGATTGCATCAAGGATCTGCTCTGAGCCCCTTCTTGTTTGCTCTGGTGATGGACCGACTAACAGATGAGGTTAGGCAGGAATCCCCATGGACTATGATGTTTGCAGATGACATTGTGATCTGTGGTGAGAACAGGGTGGAACAGTGAGGCTACAAGGAGCAGGGGCCTCATGTACAAAGACTTGCGTGGACTTCTTACTGAAAAGTGACGTACGGTCAAATCCAGAAAACGGCGTACGCACAAAAAAATCCAGATGTATCAAACTGTGCGTACGCCGGAATCCACGCACATTGCTTTTGTACATCACAATCAACGTGGAATTGAGCGCACATGAGAGAGTGGCCGACTCCGCCTTTGACACGCCTCCATATAAATATGCAAATTCGTTTAAATATGCCTTGCACCAGTGGAATGTCGTCTTGTCCCATCATGCATCACGTTTTTCAACTGCTAAAACAGCAAAAATAATAATAATAATAATAATGAATTCAATTTATACCGCACTTTTCATTAATAAAAATCTCAAAGTGCTACAACAAATAAAACAAGTGATAAAATCAAGTAAAATCAATAATAATATCAACTAAGATTAAAGACAGAATCATGTGGAGGCAGAATAGGCCTGCTTAAAAAATAAATAAATAAATAAATAAAACAAGTGATAAAATCAAGTAAAATCAATAATAATATCAACCAAGATCAAGATAAAATCATGTGGAGGCAGAATAGGCTTGCTTAAAAAGAAAAGTCTTTAAGCCGTTTTTGAAGTCAACCAGTGACTGTGGAGCTCTCAGGTAGTCAGGGAGGGAGTTCCATAGGCGGGGGGCAGCCACACAGAATGCCCGGTCTCCCATGGTCCTTAATTTGGTTCGTGGAATGTGAAGTAGATTACTGTTCTGTGATCGTAGAGACCGGGTGGATGAATATGGTGCAAGAATGTCCTTTAGATAGTCAGGTGAAGTTCCGTGTAAGCATTGGTGTGTAATGAGAGCAGTTTTGTACTGAATTCTGTAGGAGACAGGAAGCCAATGGAGGTTATGGAGAATGGGTGTAATATGTTCAAATTTACGAGCTCTCAATAAAATCCTTGCTGCACTGTTTTGAATATATTGAAGCTTCTGAAGATTTTTGCCAGGGATTCCAATAAACAGGGAGTTGCAGTAGTCGAGCCTGGAGGAGACAAAGGCATGGACGAGTTTCTCAGCATCAGAAAAAGTTAGGGATGGGCGAAGTCTGGAGATGTTTCGAAGATGGAAGAAGCAGGTTTTAAACAGATGCTTAATGTGATTTTCAAATGTAAGATGAGAGTCCATTTTTATTCCAAGATTTGTAACAGAGGTGGAGAGGGGGATGTCTTGACCAGAGAAGGAGATTGTGTTAAAGTTGATGTTTGTATCTGGTGAGGGGTGCCAATCATTATGGCCTCAGTCTTAGAGCAGTTTAATTGAAGAAAGTTCTGATTCATCCATGCCCTTATTTCCTCCAGGCAGGTAGAGAGGGCAGTGAGTGAAGATGAAGATGGGGATGATGAGGATGCTCCAGTCCTGATGTAAAGCTGTGTATCGTCGGCATAGCAGTGAAAAGAAATGTTGAACTGATTAATAATTTGACCTAAAGGCAGCATGTAAAGGGAAAACAGCAGGGGCCCCAGAACTGACCCTTGAGGGACACCACAGGAGACACCGACTGTCTGGGAAGTGGCATTGCCAAGACTAACACATTCCAGCCTATCGGAGAGGAAAGATTTGAACCAGTCCAGGACAGTGTCACAGAGACCGACCTCCACATGAAGACGGTGGAGGAGGATACTATGGTCCACAGTGTCGAAAGCTGCAGTGAGGTCAAGGAGGACAAGGATGGAGGGAGAACCAGTGTCAGCAGCCATGAGGACATCATTTGTAACTCTCAGCAATGCCGTCTCAGTACTGTGAGCTGCACGGAAGCCAGACTGGAACTTCTCATACAGAGAGTGTTGTTGTAGGTGGTCCTGCAGCTGAGCAGCAACTGCTTTTTCCAGCACTTTAGACAGAAATGGGAGGTGGGAAATTGGGCGGTAATTAGAAAAAATGTCGGGATCCAAATTAGATTTTTTCAGAAGAGGCTTAATGATGGCAGTTTTTAGAGGCAGTGGAACATGACCAGATTGTAGAGACTGATTTATTATTTGTGTGATTAATGGGCTAATTGCAGAGTGATTGGATTTTATGAGAGACGAGGGGAAGGGATCCAGGGCGCAGGATGAAGGCTTCATTTTCTTGATGATGGACTCCACCTCACTCTGAACAACTTCATCAAAGCTGCTCAGGGACCCAGGATGCAGACGGGTAGATGGTAAACGAAGATCAGGGAGGTTGTGGAGCTGAGATCTGATAGTGTCAACTTTGTTTTTAAATGATGAAAGGAACAGGTTGCATTTTTGAACAGATTCCTCAGGAGTTTGTTTAATGGGATTAAGCAGATATGACATATATCACATATGATTGTACAGCCACACATCCAGGCTGTCATATTGTTAAGTTTGCAGATGATACAGCTGTGGTGGGATGCATCACAGATAATGATGAATCCAGCTACAGACAGGAGGTGGAACATCTGGAGAGTTGGTGCAAAGAGAATAACCTTCACATGAATGTGAAGAAGACGAAGGAGATGATTGTGGACTTCAGAAGGAACAAACACACCCACACCCCACTGTATATAGGTGGATCTGCGGTGGAGGTGGTCTCCAGCTACAAATACCTGGGTGTACACATGAATGATAACCTCAGCTGGAGCAATAACACCACCAGCCTGATCAAGAAAGGTCATCAGAGACTCTACTTCCTCAGACGGCTGAGACGAGCCGGTCTGAGAAGCTCAGTCCTCACCTCGTTCTACAGGTGTGCAGTGGAGAGCGTCCTGTGCTCCAGCATCAACGTGTGGCATGGAGGCTGCACAGTTGCAGAGAGGAAAGCTCTACAAAGAGTGGTGAAGGCTGCACAGAAGTCTGTGGGAGTCAGTCTCCCCACCATCACAGACATTTACACCTCCAGATGCAGAAAAAGAGCCACCTGCATCATGAAAGACCTCACTCACCCAGCACACTCACTCTTTGCACCACTCCCCTCGGGACGGAGGTTGAGGAGCATCAAATGTAGAACCACTAGACTGAGGAACAGCTTCTACCCTGAGGCTGTCAGACTCATGAATAAATAAATAATAAGAATAAACACTGCAAAATGTCACATCATGCTGATGCTGATCTGTTTCTTGTTGCTGCGTTCATCTGTGACCATCTGCTCATGTTCGTGCTGCTGTTTATAATGATGTTTTTCTACTACATTAGGGCTTAGTGTATTACTAGCTGATGTCTCTCTTAGTTAATCCTAGATGTTATTATTGTTTTTCTCTTGCATTTGTTGTTGGATGTAACTGGGACCCTGTGTACATAATCTCGTTTTCAACACATGTA
>JBBPBX010004146.1:57171-69679 GCA_038048925.1 Garcialebias charrua | reverse complement strand
GCATCACTGTGTGGTTTGGTGCATGTACTACATCCTGCCGCAAGAGCCTCCAGCGCATCGTGAAAGCAGCTGAGAAGATCGTCGGCACCTCCTTCCCCTCACTGCAGGACTTACACAGCAACCGCCTCACTCGGAAAGTCCTCTGCATGGCAGGTGATCCCACACAACCACTACACAGCTGCTTCAGACTGTTGCCATCTGGGAGGAGACTGAGAAGTCTCCAGGCTCGAACCAGCAGACTGAGTGACAGCTCTGTTCATCAGGCAGTCAGGATGCTAAACACTCTGCCTGCTCTGCTTCCCCTCCCATTTGAACTACCTTAACACAAAAAACTTTCTCACACATTACCATACAACACAAAGATTTTAACACTAGACTCTGTGTCATCAAACGGGTTATTCACTAAACTCTCGGTCATGTGCTCATTCAGTCTGCACTACTTCTCATATTTACACTAATGTCTGTATTACATCACTGCCTATAATCATACTACTGTTTACATTCACTGTTTACATACTACTGTTTACATTCACTGTTTACATTTATTACTACCGTTTACATTTACACTACTTTTATATCTACACCACTGCTGATACATATACAGTATTCTCTGACTAGCCTTATTTAAGGATGCCCAATGTGCCTTACTGCATATGCCACTTTTGCCTCTATACCAACATCAACTACTACCTCATACATATACTGTGTACATTAACTCATATGCTGCTTTGCCACTCTTTGCAAATGTCAATGCTAGAACCTTCAGTTTATTTTATAGATATACTTTTTATATTTTTTATACTACTATGCAAAAACTCAGGACAGTATTACACTTTTATTATTTAATTTTATGCTTATGTTCATTAAATGTTTAGTGTTTTAGTTTTAGTGTTGGTGTAAATTTTCATACTTTTATACTATTATGCAAAAACTCAGGACAATGTTACACTTTTGCCATTTTATGCTTATGTTTATTAAATGTTTCAGTGTTTTAGTGTTTAAATGATTACTGTTGCACCGAGGGACGGAGAGAAACGCAATTTCAATCCTGTGTATGTCCTGTACATTTTGCAGTTCTGACAATAAAGTTGACTTTGACTTTGAAAAGTCAGTATAAAAGTGTATAAAAGCACAATATCCTTCACACCCTCTCTTGGCCTAGTAAAACTAAGCCAACCACAACCTGTACGACTCCAGCTGGATCCCCCAAGAGGACCCCGACCCAAACATCAAGCTAAAAACCAACACCCAAAAAATAAAATCAACTACATCTTCTTCTTCTTCTTCTTCTTCCTTCAACCTTTATTTATATAGGCCTCGTTGAGTCATGGGGACTCATTTACAAGAGGGACCTGTCTCACTCACACCAAACAACCATCCACTCTCACACTCACACCTAGGGTCAATTTAGAGTCACCAATCAGCCTAACGTGCATGTTTTTGGTCTGTGGGAGGAAACCGGAGTACCCGGAGGAAACCCACGCATGCACGGGGAGAACATGCAAACTCCACCCAGAAAGGCCCCCGGACCGGGATTTGAACCGGCAACCTTCTCGCTGAGAGGCAGCAGCTCTACCAGTTGTGCCACCGTGCTGCCCAATACAACCTAATACAACCTCAACCCGACTCCAGAACTAATCACCAAAACAAACACTAAAAACTTAATAAACAAACTCTAAAAACTACACTGACCTAAACTACAAAAATCATAAAATGATTAATGCAATTTCCACCTTAACTACACCTCCAAACACCCTATCGCCTCTATAGGTATCTGCCAAATACAAGTGATCCCGTCCGTCCGGTACCGAGTCACGTCTGGCCTGTATCATGGGAAACACAGTCCCAGTACCATCCACCTCCCTAGGAGCAATCATCTTAGACACCATTGCCCGCGTACAAGGTGCCACACACCCCATAAACACGCAAAATAGAACAAGAATAGCCAGCGGAAAGGCCAAAAGCTTGAACAGCACCTGAGTCCATGACCCACTAGTGAACCAAGACAGTACATCCCACTGTCCCGCAGGTGCATCTGCCGCCTTCGCCTTCTGAAGTTCTTTCAGCTGCGTCAGGGCCGTTGTCACTCTGGCCTGGGGGTCTGAACCAGTCTCATCAGGTATGTAAGTACAGCAGCTGTCTTTACCAATAATCTCGCATATACCTCCCCTTGACACCGTCAACAGATCTAAAACCAATCTATTCTGTAAAACCATAATTCTAAGGGTAGTTAGCTCAGCCGAGATGCCCTCCAAAGCTTTAATAGTCGAGTTAACGAAAATCCCAAAACGGTAATCCAACGTTTCCAAACGTAACATGAGCTTACCTACACCTGCCCACGGAAAAAGTGAAAGCATGACCTTCTCCCCTGTTGTCCAATGCTTAAATTCCTGCGGCACATCTGAACCTCAAATAGAGTCATGTGGTTTAAGAACAATCACTCTCTTCTCACGATGAGACCCATTACTGATGGAGGCCATAAATGAGTCATCAGTCACAGTGACAGGTGTGCACATTCCAGTCCAATTCGCAGGTAAAGTTAACAGCACAGCATGACAACGCAACCAAGCCAGATCCTCAACAGGAAACGTCCCATTCTTTCCAGGAACACCTATGTGGTGGTTCCCTTGATGGTACACCGCTTGACAGCCCTCAGGAGGCAGTGAGCCCACCACCACCTGATAAGAGTCTTGTTGATGAGCGCGGTATACACAAATAGGGAACTGCTCACCAGGCGTCCACTCCACATACTGGCTCAACACCAACACCTGTTCAGACTGTGTCAACTCGTACCTTCTAGCTTTACACCTCGGTGGTTCCTTGATGTACCCTCTGGAACTGTACTGCAAAAAACAAAAAGACAACTTGCGCTCTAAGGGCTTCACACGCAAGGGCAGGTGGGATGCAGTGACAGGAAGCTTGGTTCAGACGTAACACTCAGAGCCGTGGCGCCCCCTAGCCAAAAATTGAGCGTACTTGTACCAACTATTCATCTGGAAGCTATGTGACACATTCAGAGTCAACTGATCAATATCCTGAATCTGAGACCACGTTGTAAGCTTTGGGACCTCTCTCTTGTCAGTTGGATGAGTGACTGAAAGACACTTCGGATGACCTGGTATCACACAGTAAAACTACAACACCAGAATGATGGAAACCAAAATCAATGACACCACACCCCCTGCTATAAAGATTCTGTGCTGCCCATCAGCCATGATGAACTCACGTCAGAAACACTTCACAACAACAAACCGTGAGCCCTGAAATGTAATGAAATGCAAGAAAAACACAAATCAATCGACCCCCTTATCAGTTACAATAGCACAACCTGAAAAAGTAACACATATAATCAAATTAGTGTTGAAAGTCCAAACACCCAATACCTGCAAAGTTTACAAAATATTCTTTTTTTTTTTACACAGGAATCACTGGATCGGTACCTGCAATACAAAGTCAGTCTTAAAAGGAACACATCACACTCCTTCTGAAACCAGATTGAAACCTTAAACCTTTAACTGATCAAAGCTGAAGGTTATAAAATATGAATTAGCTTTCAAACCTCACACTGTAAAATTAAACACTAAAATTGAAGATTATAACCCCAAAACCTTAAGAATTAGACCTAGCTGTAAGTAAAATGTATGTACTGATGTGTTCAGAACGCGACATCTAACCTTAGAAAAATAGTAAAAAATGTAAAATTTGAATAAAAGTTAAAATGTAGCAGCAAATCATTGACAACTAAGTCAACTGTACGATAGAAAACTAGTAGTAAGTATAAAATGTAACACTAATTTAACCCTTCAAGGTAAAGTCTAAAGTCTAATTTTAAATGTGTGAACTTTAATATGCGAGATTTAAAGTTTGAAATATGAATGATTGACCCAAAAACTTAATGATTTTAAGAATGTAAGAAAGTAGAAACACATCTAAAATTTCAAACACAGTTTTAGTCCTTCTGATTTTAATATAACACCCTGAGTTTTGTTCTTCTCAGATCTTGCTGAGCGATGCACTCTTCAGAGGCAGCGTGGACGTCGATACGCCACCACCTTTTTTTGGGCTGCAGATTGCTGAAGATAATAAGCCAGTTGGGCTGTGTTTAATTCCCCGTTCCCGTGGCAAGCAAAACTGCCCCAACCCAACAGGATGGATGCCTCTCTCTCTTCGGCTCCTCTTGCTTTACTCTGCCTTTTGAAGCTGCAAAAGTGCAGCTGGCTCTTCTCTCTCAAGGCAACAAAGCAGGCAGACCTGCGGCCAGGGGGAACTTACTTCCCTATCGTTCTGTCCGCTCTTAAAAGCAAGAATAAAGATGGTTTTCAGCTCACAGCAAGAACAAAGATGCTTTTCAGGATGTTTCCCCACACGAATCAGAACACCTCCTCAGGAACAGATGACTTCCACGGATGAGGAAGTGAAACGATGAAGCAACAGAAGCCCACACCTTCCTCGATCGCAGTTTTCAAGGATGAAGATGCAGGAAGGTCCGCCCACATCACGTGCAGACCACTCACTCCAGATGCAAAGCCAGAGCTCTCAGCTTTGCAGCTCCGTCAGGTCTACCTCGACCTGATGTGACGACCTTTGAGGTTCTTCAGCAGGTGTGCACTGACTGAGATGAAACCACGTAGAGCCTTTTCCTCTGAGGCGCACTGCATACGAGGTGCGTTCCACCACTTCAAATGGGCCTGTCCATCTTGGCCCAGACCACATTCTCTTAAAAACCCTGAGAAGCACCCAAGGTGTCAAGGGACATTCAGGCCTTCCGTCCTCAGGAGTGATGGAATCGGGGATCTGTAGGTGGAAACTGGACAAAAGAGCTGTTAGTGTTTCAATGTACATTACGTGTGACATTTTAATAGTTTCTTCTGAGAGCCATTCAATGTTCTGCTGCGGCCCCGGAAAGGGCCTTCCAGTAGTTAACTCATAAGGAGTGAAACCTGTACCCCTATTCACTGAAGCTCTCACAGCCATAAGGGCGATTGGTAGAGCGTCAAGCCAATTAATTTTAGACTGTGCACAGATTTTAGGCAATTTTTCTTTCAGGTTTCTGTTTAAACGTTCAACTTTTCCCTGGGACTAGGGGTGATAGACCATCGCAAAAGAATGCTTGAGGCCTAAGGCCTTTTCAACCTTCTGCAGATCTGCATTTTTGAAGTGGGTACCGTTATCTGATCTAATTTTTGTAGGAAAACCGTGACTAGGAATGTAATGGTTTATTAAACATTTAACCACAGTTTTGCTGTCCTCTCGTTTTGCAGGCCAGGCCTCTGGCCAGCCGGTAAATGCATCCACACAGATCAGTAAATATTTGAAACATTTTACGGGTTCGATCATGTCAGTGTAGTCAATGATTATTTCATGACCTGGTGTCATCTCGATCTGAAATTTGCCTTGTTCGCGCGGCCTCATCGTCGGGTTCGAGTTATGCAAAGAACACACGGTGCATTCTTTCACAAACTATCTGATCAACGAATTCAAATGTGGATACCACCAGCTGAGGACGTTCCTCCTCTTCTAGTGGGCACCAACATGCGCGAGTCCATGTGCTTCATCAAAAACTTTCCTCTTTAGGCTCAGTGGAAGAACCCATCTTCTATCTTCAGGATGAATCCACAATCCATCTTGCCTCATTTTAGCTCCATTGTCCAACCACACAGACTTTTCTTCAGGAGCCGCCCCTTGTTGACAGCAGGTCACGGTCTGTGGATCCCATTTCACGTGTCCTTCTTCCTCTGGGGTGACGATCACCATCTGAGTCCAATTGATGTATCCTGATGCTCTTTTTGCTTCCAAATCAGCTTGACAGTTGTTACGACCCGTAAAGGCCAAAACATACAAAGTGGACACTGACACAGAAAAGGAATTAAAACAAATTTTATTGAACCTAAAATAAAGCACTCCAGGCTGGCAAGGTCCTACCAGGCTTCTTTCACCAGGACTGGAGCGTCCTCGTCTGGTTCAGCATCCAAAGGAAAATAAATAAAAGAAAGTTCAAAGAAATGGTGGACCGGTGAGTCTGGCCAAACACAAGAAAACGCCACCCAGGCAAACCCAACCCCAATATAGGGCCGTAGTGTTTCCCCAGGCGACAATCTACCTATAACCAACAAGGCCCTCACTATCCAATAAAATAAAAAATGCGAAAACTAGGCTACCAACCCTCACGCAGTCAAAAGTACAAAATAAACTGAAAAAGAGAAAAAAGGTAACAGTCCTTTACTGTTAACCCCAGCTGTCCCCCTCTTGGATGGCTGCCCAAACACTGCCCTCAGTGTCTCCTAAAGTTTAACTCAAACAGGCCTCAGTGGCACAGGCCAAAGGTTTAACTAGCACTTAAGGTGCCTCAATCCACACATAACTCCACTTTAACAGTCAGAGTCACTTTAAGAGCTTAACCAGCTCAACTACTTCTCCCCATAGAAGCAAACTCACAAACAAAATGAGAGGGTGGAGCTCTCCTCAATGTTTGTACATCCTACAGCTGTCAAACATCTAGTGTTTCCTACACCAGCCTTTAAACAAGCTTAAACTTGATTCACACAACCTTAGTAACCACTAAGGCTGTCACAAGAGCACCCTTTGCTCTACAAGTGCTGTTTAAACAACACAGTCATTTAAAGCCTTAGCTCAACACAAAGTGGTCAGAGTGGGTGGAGAACACTCTAGAACACACACACATTCAGCTCTACAACTGCTTTGAGCAAAACTTGGTTTTACCTGCAACAGGATTCCAAGTATTTCCAACAAGCACCCTTGCTTGCGTCCACCAACCTCAGTTGGCAATCTCAACCTCACATCAGTAAGGCTCCACAGTGTTTAGGTCTCAGCTCAGACTATTTAAAAGGCTGAGAGCAAACAGGTGTTTCACCTGAGCTAATCAAGCCTGATTAGGCTGAGTGAAAAAAAGTGCTTCTCAGCAGGCTGCTGGTCTTTCAGCAGACTTGTAGCCAACCTAAATATAATAATGATGTTTTAAAAACTCTGAGCACCCTCAGGTACATAACATCCCCACCGAAAAGTTATTTTGTATGGGAGTGATGTGTATGTTAGGGGAAAACATCACACATCCACTCATACAAAAATAAAACCGAGGGTTAAAAATGTAGCGGTCACACCACCTAAATGGACTAAAAAACCTCATTAAAAACAAGTCCATCAAACCGCTAACATTTATTTTACAGTCTCACTTTTTAAAAGGTTCTAAAACCAAACAGGCACCGCTTGTCTGGGTCTACCCTGTAAGGCTTTTGCTTAGCAACAGACCCCAAACAAATAACATCATAGTTAATGGTGTCAATGTGAGACTAGATGTTTTTCACGACGGCCAGGGGAACTCTGTCCTCTTCAGTGTCTGCACTGGACAGCACCCATGCATCAGTAGTAACAGCTCCGTTCTCAGTTACTCGGAAAATACAGAGTTAGACAATGAGTTATGGTCAACACGATGTGGCAGCATTGTACCACACTCAGACTGCACAGTTAGTAACAAGTTGAGTTCTTCAGACTCATCTGCTGCTTCCTGTTGAGGCGCCGGCCCCACGTTGTTCACCACCACTGTCTCTCTCGTTCTTGTGGCTGGAACGGGACATAAAGGAGCAGGAGGAATAGGTATGCGTGTCTTTACCTCCTCTGAGATCTTCAGGTCCTCTCCTGACTGAACTAGGGATAGTTCAGTTCCAAACAGCAGATGACGACTGTCCTCCAGGTCAATGTTATCGTCTTTATGTTGCAGGTCCATCAACGGTTGTCTGGACAACAGAAGTTTAGCTTCATCTACTTTTACACTCACTTCCATTTTTACGGGACCTTTTATCTCTTCAGGACTTAGCATGAATGTGTCACTTAAGTCAACATCATCCATGTTGCACTTCCTTTCTATCTGTGGTGACGCCTCCCGATTGATGTCGTCCTCAATCTTCTCCTCCTGAAGATGATGCGAGGACAGCAAAAGTTTCTTCTCCTCCACTGGAGTTGGATCTTGTGGCATCCCCTCCTGTAGATGTGTAAGAGGCTCACCTTCTTGAATGCAAGGCTCTGGTGTCACCTTTAGATGACATAGTGGCACACGAACGTTGCTTTTTCAGTTGCTTTTTCAGTTCAGCTTTGAACCTAAACTCTCTCAGAAACTCCTGTCTTTCTTGCTCCAAAAGACGTCTCTTCTTTTCTAGGGTAGCTCGAAGTCTTTGTTGTTCTTGTTCACAAAGATGCTTCTTTTCCTCCAAAGCAGCTTGAAGTCTCTCTAAAGCAGCTTGTCGTTCTTCTTATTGTTTATTCAGAAAAGCTTGGTGTGCGAGCTGTCTCTATTGTACCTGATTTTTAAAAAACAATAGTTCACGCTACCCTGATGCATGCTTAATAATCCAGGTAGAAAAATCCAAAAAAGCTAAGTCTGGTCCTCTGGACATTCAAAAAACAAAACAAAACAAAGCAAAAAAAAAAAAACTGTAGAAACGTTTCGTCTTTCGTCCGAAAGACTTCCTCAGTCTGAGAAGCTGAGTTCAGCTCAGTCTTATAAATAGCACCCTCCCACAGTGGATCAACCAGTTGGCTGATGACAGCCGAAACCAGCTGCTCACATGATCAAGGAGGACCATCAGCCTGACGATGGATCGTTAACACCCTGATGGTTGTTTGCTATTCACAGAGGGCTGAGTGATACTAGCAATAACAGCATTGTAAGTGGGGGACAGTTGAACCCGGAGGCCTCCACCTCTGTTTAATGATGGACGGTAGAGGCCATCTTTGTGAAAAGAAACCGTCCATCATTAAACAGAGGTGGAGGCCTCCGGGTTCAACTGTCCCCCACTTACAATGCTGTTATTGCTAGTATCACTCAGCCCTCTGTGAATAGCAAACAACCATCAGGGTGTTAACGATCCATCGTCAGGCTGATGGTCCTCCTTGATCATGTGAGCAGCTGGTTTCGGCTGTCATCAGCCAACTGGTTGATCCACTGTGGGAGGGTGCTATTTATAAGACTGAGCTGAACTCAGCTTCTCAGACTGAGGAAGTCTTTCGGACGAAAGACGAAACGTTTCTACAGTTTTTTTTGCTTTGTTTTGTTTTTTGAATGTCCAAGGACCAGACTTAGCTTTTTTGGAATAGTTCACGCTCTTGTTTTTCTACTAAAGCAGCTCTCTCTTGCTCAAGAGCAGCTCACTCTTCTTCAAGCTTCTTTCTTTCCATGGCAATCAAACGTTCTCTTTCCTCCTCCTTTTCTCCCAAACGCAGTTGCTCATTCATCTCAGGAAAAATCCTAAGCTGACCCAATTCACAAAGCAGTTCATACCCTAACCATTCGTCATCAGCATATTTTCTGACATCAATGTTAAAATGGTTTGCTACACTTAGCTTCTGTTCTCTTGTGCAGTCTGTAAAGACCTGCACTGTGGGATGTTCAAGAAATTTCTTTAAATTGAAAGCCATGTTGTTGAGCAAAACAGTAAACAGTTTTTTTTTAAACAGCTTGTCCAAACCGCTCACCACCAAAAGTTTTGCACAGATCACAGTGAACCTAAACACAAATGTCCTACTACCCTTGAATGTACCACAAGTAACAGTAGCATACACACAGCTGATAGTACTCTGCAATCAGCACCAAAGAGAAGCTTCAGCCAGCTTCAAACTGCTGAAGTCAAGTTCTTCACAAACTTGATGACAATTTTTTTTAAGTTCATGTTTTGAAAAGCCCCCAAATAAATGTGAACAGAAAAACTGTTCAACCTAGCAAACACCATTAGGTGTGTCAGCTGTGCACCGCATAGAACACACAAAACATAGCTCAAGGCTATTTGTGAAACTGCCTGTCACAAACACTGTTTTATCTAGTCTAGCTTAGCAACGAGCCCCCCATTAAATATTTAAGCACCCAAGCTTAAATATTGCACAGCAGGTGCACAGAACACACACAGCTTACCACTAGAACACACACAGCTTACCACTACACAAACTAGCTCATGGAAATCTAGCACAACTCCTAAACTAGCTTGTTCATTCAAAACCCAAAGAAATCCTAAACTAACCTAAACAGCTCGTTCATTCATATCCCGGACGAGCACCCATTCTATATGTTACGACCCGTAAAGGCCAAAACATACAAAGTGGACACTGACACAGAAAAGGAATTAAAACAAATTTTATTGAACCTAAAATAAAGCACTCCAGTCTGGCAAGGTCCTACCAGGCTTCTTTCACCAGGACTGGAGCGTCCTCGTCTGGTTCAGCATCCAAAGGAAAATAAGTAAAAGAAAGTTCAAAGAAATGGTGGACCGGTGAGTCTGGCCAAACACAAGAAAACGCCACCCAGGCAAACCCAACCCCAATATAGGGCCGTAGTGTTTCCCCAGGTGACAATCTACCTATAACCAACAAGGCCCTCACTATCCAATAAAATAAAAAATGCGAAAACTAGGCTACCAACCCTCACGCAGTCAAAAGTACAAAATAAACTGAAAAAGAGAAAAAAGGTAACAGTCCTTTACTGTTAACCCCAGCTGTCCCCCTCTTGGATGGTTGCCCAAACACTGCCCACAGTGTCTCCCAAAGTTTAACTCAAACAGGCCTCAGTGGCACAGGCTAAAGGTTTAACTAGCACTTAAGGTGCCTCAGTCCACACATAACTCCACTTTAACAGTCAGAGTCACTTTAAGAGCTTAACTAGCTCAACTACTTCTCCCCATAGAAGCAAACTTACAAACAAAATGAGAGGGTGGAGCTCTCCTCAATGTTTGTACATCCTACAGCTGTCAAACATCTAGTGTTTCCTACACCAGCCTTTAAACAAGCTTAAACTTGATTCACACAACCTTAGTAACCACTAAGGTTGTCACAAGAGCACCCTTTGCTCTACAAGTGCTGTTTAAACAACACAGTCATTTAAAGCCTTAGCTCAACACAAAGTGGTCAGAGTGGGTGGAGAACACTCTAGAACACACACACATTCAGCTCTACAACTGCTTTGAGCAAAACTTGGTTTTACCTGCAACAAGATTCCAAGTATTTCCAACAAGCACCCTTGCTTGCGTCCACCAACCTCAGTTGGCAATCTCAACCTCACATCAGTAAGGCTCCACAGTGTTTAGGTCTCAGCTCAGACTATTTAAAAGGCTGAGAGCAAACAGGTGTTTCACCTGAGCTAATCAAGCCTGATTAGGCTGAGTGAAAAAAAAGTGCTTCTCAGCAGGCTGCTGGTCTTTCAGCAGACTTGTAGCCAACCTAAATATAATAATGATGCTTTAAAAACTCTGAGCACCCTCAGGTACATAACACCCCCACCGAAAAGTTATTTTGTATGGGAGTGATGTGTATGTTAGGGGAAAACATCACACATCCACTCATACAAAAATAAAACCGAGGGTTAAAAATGTAGCGGTCATACCACCTAAATGGACTAAAAAACATCATTAAAAACAAGTCCATCAAACCGCTAACATTTATTTTACAGTCTCACTTTTTAAAAGGTTCTAAAACCAAACAGGCGCCGCTTATCTGGGTCTATCCTGTAAGGCTTTTGCTTAGCAACAGACCCCAAACAAATAACATCATAGTTAATGGTGTCAATGTGAGACTGGATGTTTTTCACGACAGCCAGGGGAACTCTGTCCTCTTCAGTGTCTGCACTGGACAGCACCCATGCATCAGTAGTAACAGCTCCGTTCTCAGTTACTCGGAAAATACAGAGTTAGACAATGAGTTATGGTCAACACGATGTGACAGCATTGTACCACACTCAGACTGCACAGTTAGTAACAAGTTGAGTTCTTCAGACTCATCTGCTGCTTCCTGTTGAGGCGCCGGCCCCACGTTGTTCACCACCACTGTCTCTCTCGTTCCTGTGGCTGGAACGGGACATAAAGGAGCAGGAGGAATAGGTATGCGTGTCTTTACCTCCTCTGAGATCTTCAGGTCCTCTCCTGACTGAACTAGGGATAGTTCAGTTCCAAACAGCAGATGACGACTGTCCCCCAGGTCAATGTTATCGTCTTTATGTTGCAGGCCCATCAACGGTTGTCTGGACAACAGAAGATTAGCTTCATCTACTTTTACACTCACTTCCATTTTTACGGGACCTTTTATCTCTTCAGGACTTAGCATGAATGTGTCACTTAAGTCAACATCATCCATGTTACACTTCCTTTCCATCTGTGGTGACGCCTCCAGATTGATGTCGTCCTCAATCTTCTCCTCCTGAAGATGATGCGAGGACAGCAAAAGTTTCTTCTCCTCCACTGGAGTCGGATCTTGTGGCATCCCCTCCTGTAGATGTGTAAGAGGCTCACCTTCTTGAATGTAAGGCTCTGGTGTCACCTTTAGATGACATAGTGGCACACGAACGTTGCTTTTTCAGTTGCTTTTTCAGTTCAGCTTTGAACCTAAACTCTCTCAGCAACTCCTGTCTTTCTTGCTCCAAAAGACGTCTCTTCTTTTCGAGGGCAGCTCGAAGTCTTTGTTGTTCTTGTTCACAAAGACGCTTCTTTTCCTCCAAAGCAGCTTGAAGTCTCTCCAA
>JBBPBX010004146.1:0-57089 GCA_038048925.1 Garcialebias charrua | reverse complement strand
TACCCTGATGCATGCTCAATAATCCAGGTAGAAAAATCCAAAAAAGCTAAGTCTGGTCCTCTGGACATTCAAAAAACAAAACAAAACAAAGCAAAAAAAAAAACTGTAGAAACGTTTCGTCTTTCGTCCGAAAGACTTCCTCAGTCTGAGAAGCTGAGTTCAGCTCAGTCTTATAAATAGCACCCTCCCACAGTGGATCAACCAGTTGGCTGATGACAGCCGAAACCAGCTGCTCACATGATCAAGGAGGACCATCAGCCTGACGATGGATCGTTAACACCCTGATGGTTGTTTGCTATTCACAGAGGGCTGAGTGATACTAGCAATAACAGCATTGTAAGTGGGGGACAGTTGAACCCGGAGGCCTCCACCTCTGTTTAATGATGGACGGTAAGGAGGCCATCTTTGTGAAAAGAAACCGTCCATCATTAAACAGAGGTGGAGGCCTCCGGGTTCAACTGTCCCCCACTTACAATGCTGTTATTGCTAGTATCACTCAGCCCTCTGTGAATAGCAAACAACCATCAGGGTGTTAACGATCCATCGTCAGGCTGATGGTCCTCCTTGATCATGTGAGCAGCTGGTTTCGGCTGTCATCAGCCAACTGGTTGATCCACTGTGGGAGGGTGCTATTTATAAGACTGAGCTGAACTCAGCTTCTCAGACTGAGGAAGTCTTTCGGACGAAAGACGAAACGTTTCTACAGTTTTTTTTTGCTTTGTTTTGTTTTGTTTTTTGAATGTCCAAAGGACCAGACTTAGCTTTTTTGGAATAGTTCACGCTCTTGTTTTTCTACTAAAGCAGCTCTCTCTTGCTCAAGAGCAGCTCACTCTTCTTCAAGCTTCTTTCTCTCCATGGCAATCAAACGTTCTCTTTCCTCCTCCTTTTCTCCCAAACGCAGTTGCTCATTCATCTCAGGAAAAATCCTAAGCTGACCCAATTCACAAAGCAGTTCATACCCTAACCATTCGTCATCAGCATATTTTCTGACATCAATGTTAAAATGGTTTGCTACACTTAGCTTCTGTTCTCTTGTGCAGTCTGTAAAGACTTGCACTGTGGGATGTTCAAGAAATTTCTTTAAATTGAAAGCCATTTCTTTAAATTGAAAGCCAGCAAAACAGTAAACAGTTTTTTTTTTAAAAACAGCTTGTCCAAACCGCTCACCACCAAAAGTTTTGCACAGATCACAGTGAACCTAAACACAAATGTCCTACTACCCTTGAATGTACCACAAGTAACAGCAGCATACACACAGCTGATAGTACTCTGCAATCAGCACCAAAGAGAAGCTTCAGCTAGCTTCAAACTGCTGAAGTCAAGTTCTTCACAAACTTGATGACAAATTTTTTTTAAGTTCATGTTTTGAAAAGCCCCCAAATAAATGTGAACAGAAAAACTGTTCAACCTAGCAAACACCATTAGGTGTGTCAGCTGTGCACCGCATAGAACACACAAAACACAGCTCAAGGCTATTTGTGAAACTGCCTGTCACAAACACTGTGTTTTATCTAGTCTAGCTTAGCAACGAGCCCCCATTAAATATTTAAGCACCCAAGCTTAAATATTGCACAGCAGGTGCACAGAACACACACAGCTTACCACTACACAAACTAGCTCATGGAAATCTAGCACAACTCCTAAACTAGCTTGTTCATTCAAAACCCAAAGAAATCCTAAACTAACCTAAAAAAGCTCGTTCATTCATATCCCGGACGAGCCCCCATTTTATATGTTACGACCCGTAAAGGCCAAAACATACAAAGTGGACACTGACACAGAAAAGGAATTAAAACAAATTTTATTGAACCTAAAATAAAGCACTCCAGGCTGGCAAGGTCCTACCAGGCTTCTTTCACCAGGACTGGAGCGTCCTCGTCTGGTTCAGCATCCAAAGGAAAATAAATAAAAGAAAGTTCAAAGAAATGGTGGACAGGTGAGTCTGGCCAAACACAAGAAAACGCCACCCAGGCAAACCCAACCTCAATATAGGGCCATAGTGTTTCCCCAGGTGACAATCTACCTATAACCAACAAGGCCCTCACTATCCAATAAAATAAAAAATGTAAAAACTAGGCTACCAACCCTCGCGCAGTCAAAAGTACAAAATAAACTGAAAAAGAGAAAAAAGGTAACAGTCCCTTACTGTTAACCCCAGCTGTCCCCCTCTTGGACGGTTGCCCAAACACTGCCCTCAGTGTCTCCTAAAGTTTAACTTAAAGGGGACCACACATGCAAAATTCACTTTTTAATGTTTTTTTACTCAAATTTGGGTATTTACTTCATAAAGAAACAGTCCTAAGGCCAAAAAAATGCACCCAGTGGTTTATTTACTATAAGTAGATTTATTTATCTTAGATAGAAACGGGCCGATTGCACTTCCTGCGGTTTGTGACGTCACAAACCGCAGCCACAACCCACACCAAACCTGAGTCCAGCCCCTCACCTAGCAACCACTGGTGCGGCTCAACCCACTTCACTATAAAAGACGTCACGGTTGCCGAGCAGTTTAGGAACTGACCTGGCGGTCATTTATTTATTTATTCATTTATTTAGCCCCCGGGGGGGCTATGGGCTCAGCCCTGCTCCAGCCAGCAGCACATCTTGAGTAAAACCAGAATGTTTTATTACCTTGTTTGAATGAACTCTGTCTCGTTAAAACTGTGCAAACACACTCTCGCGGTTTGGACTTGTTTCTTATATGATGGAGGACTGCTCTTGCACAACTGTCAGTTTGGTCGAGCGGTTAAGACACTTGAGCGGCACGCAGGAGACTAGAGTTCGCGTCCTATCAACGGCATCGTTTTTTTTTTCCCTTTTTATTTAAAGCCTTTTGTTTCGGAGAAATCGGGGTGAAACTAGATATATACATCGACATAATAATACTTTATAATTGTTATTTTTACGTTTTAGTTCAATTTTTAGTGTAATATCGCTCCCAACGCGTAGCCGGCAGAAAACTGTGCACACACACACACACTTACTCGCGGGACAACAGTTTGTACCATCAAGCACCACTGATCGATATATTTTCAGATTAGCAACTTATTTATTTTAAGAATACCTTTCACTTCATCAAAATCTAATCAAAACTTCAGCGTTCTAAATGTAGGTGGTTGTGATTGTTTCTTATACGATGAAAGACTGCTTTTTGCATAACTGCCCGTTTGGTCTAGAGGTAGTGAACTGGACTCGTAATCAGAAGGACACGGGTTCGCTTCCCGGTCACGGCATCTTTTTTTTTTTTTTTTTCCGGAGAGATCGGGCTGCAGTTAGCTGCTGGCTTTTGAGGACAGTGTGGGTCCGGTCCGGTCAGAGGTTAGGTTGCCTCATATGGACAAATTAACTGGAAACACTCTTTGCGTTTGTCTGGATTGGATGTGCAGCCAGCCGTGGACCAAAGCGCTGCATGCAACTAGCAGGAGCTACGCGGGCTGTTTGTTACCGAAGGAGGAGGAAGAGCTCGGATTCGGGAGAGCATGATAAAAAAGAGCAGCTAATGGCGGCGCACACAAACAGCTTTCGGTAAGTTATTTTTTAAGCTAGCACTAACAGTAAGTCAAACGAGTAATAAAAAAAGGCTAATTTTAAAACAACAACAGATTTGAGATACTGGCAGTTACAGAGGGCGGAGACAGAGTGGCCAGAGTTTTGACGGGCGTGGACTTCAGAGCTCATTATCATAAACAGGTCGTTTAGAACGGAAGTTAGAAATGGCAGAATTAAAAAGGGTATAATTTATTATCTAAGAATTATTTTTTGTATTAAATTGAATGAACGGGGTCTGGATAGCACACAGACATACCATAAAAATTAAAAAAACCAATATGTGGTCCCCTTTAAACAGGCCTCAGTGGCACAGGCCAAAGGTTTAACTAGTACTTAAGGTGCCTCAGTCCACACATAACTCCACTTTAAGTCAGAGTCACTTTAAGAGCTTAACCAGCTCAACTACTTCTCCCCATAGAAGCAAACTCACAAACAAAATGAGAGGGTGGAGCTTTCCTCAATGTTTGTACATCCTACAGCTGTCAAACATCTAGTGTTTCCTACACCAGCCTTTAAACAAGCTTAAACTTGATTCACACAACCTTAGTATAGTAATCACTAAGGCTGTCACAAGAGCACCCTTTGCTCTACAAGTGTTGTTTAAACAGCATAGTCATTTAAAGCCTTAGCTCAACACAAAGTGGTCAGAGTGGGTGGAGAACACTCTGGAACACACACACATTCAGCTCTACAACTGCTTTGAGCAAAACTTGGTTTTACCTGCAACAGGATTCCAAGTATTTCCAACAAGCACCCTTGCTTGCGTCCACCAACCTCAGTTGGCAATCTCAACCTCACATCAGTAAGGCTCCACAGTGTTTAGGTCTTAGCTCAGACTATTTAAAAGGCTGAGATCAAACAGGTGTTTCACCTGAGCTAATCAAGCCTGATTAGGCTGAGTGAAAAAAAAAGTGATTCTCAGTAGGCTGCTGGTCTTTCAGCAGACTTGCAGCCAACCTAAATATAATGATGTTTTAAAAACTCTGAGCACCCTCAGGAACATAACAACAGTTTCCTCTTGCTGTGTAGGAAGTGTCTGTGTCATGACCTTTACATTTTATAATTGCTACTTCTGCTGGTAACATTAATTAACATTTAATAACATTAATAAAATTAATTAAAATTAAAACATTAATTAAAATTAATAACATTAATTAACATTAACATTTCTTAACAGACAGACCACAGTCCGTGAAGATCCACAACTTCTCCTCCTCCACCATCACCCTCAGCACTGGCTCTCCTCAGGGATGTGTGCTGAGCCCTCTTCTGTTCACTCTGCTCACATATGATTGTACAGCCACACATCCAGGCTGTCATATTGTTAAGTTTGCAGATGATACAGCTGTGGTGGGATGCATCACAGATAATGATGAATCCAGCTACAGACAGGAGGTGGAACATCTGGAGAGCTGGTGCAAAGAGAACAACCTTCACATGAATGTGAAGAAGACGAAGGAGATGATTGTGGACTTCAGAAGGAACAAACACACCCACACCCCACTGTATATAGGTGGATCTGCGGTGGAGGTGGTCTCCAGCTACAAATACCTGGGTGTACACTTGAATGATAACCTCAGCTGGAGCAACAACACCACCAGCCTGATCAAGAAAGGTCATCAGAGACTCTACTTCCTCAGACGGCTGAGACGAGCCGGTCTGAGAAGCCCAGTCCTCACCTCGTTCTACAGGTGTGCAGTGGAGAGCGTCCTGTGCTCCAGCATCAACGTGTGGCATGGAGGCTGCACAGTTGCAGAGAGAAAAGCTCTGCAGAGAGTGGTGAAGGCTGCACAGAAGTCTGTGGGAGTCAGTCTCCCCACCATCACAGACATTTACACCTCCAGATGCAGAAAAAGAGCCACCTGCATCATGAAAGACCTCACTCACCCAGCACACTCACTCTTTGCACCACTCCCCTCGGGACGGAGGTTGAGGAGCATCAAATGTAGAACCACTAGACTGAGAAACAGCTTCTACCCTGAGGCTGTCAGACTCATGAATAAATAAATAATAAGAATAAACACTGCAAAATGTCACATCATACTGATACTGATCTGTTTCTTGTTGCTGCGTTCATCTGTGACCATCTGCTCATGTTCGTGCTGCTGTTTATAATGATGTTTTTCTACTACATTAGGGCTTAGTGTATTACTAGCTGATGTCTCTCTTAGTTAATCCTAGATGTTATTATTGTTTTTCTCTTGCATTTGTTGTTGGATGTAACTGGGACCCTGTGTACATAATCTCGTTTTCAACACATGTACTACATGCGGTGCAAATGACAATAAATTCTCTCTGACTCTCTGACTCTCTCTGACTCTCTAATGCTGTAGCAAGTTCTCTCATGTCTGCTTCATGTTTGATTGGCTTTCCATTTGCTGTCAAAAAACCACCTCTTCTCCACTGAGCGAGTTCTATATGTGTTGCACCAAAAGCATACGCAGAGTCTGTGAATATAGTAACCTTTTTACCAGCTTCCCACTGTAATGCAGAAATCAGAGCCCTGACCTCTGCCCTCTGAGCTGACTGAGCCCCTTGAAGCTTCTCACATACCAGTGTGTCAAAACCGTGATCTGTCTGAAGCACCACTGCAAAACCAGCACAGAGCTGGCCATCCTGTCCACGGAAACAACTCCCATCACAGAACACCACGTGTCCTCCTTCTAATGGTGTAGCCCTCAAATCTGTTTTCCCCTTGTCATCAACATTCACTCTCCTCCTTGTTTTTTTTTTTAAAAACAATATTCCTATCCCGGTCTCATCTGGCAGATGAGAAGCAAAAGTGTCTAAATACTAATTCAACTGCTTCCATTATTGATTGATCCTAACTGACTGCTAGTCCGAGTACTAATTGAAATTATGAAGCTTATCTGTAATATCAAATCTGGAATTTCAACTCCTAAGGCCTCATGTATAGCACATTCCCCACTGAATTTCCCTAAAAGCGTACTCCTATACCCATGTCCATCTGTTGTAGCCAACCAGACTCATGAAAATGCATCAACTGAGGGAAAAACGCCATCAGGTTTTTAACTCTATAAAACATAAAGTATTTCGTGACAGTGGTGTCAGATTACATCTCAGAGCCTTCTGGAACAGGGACAACCAGACAAACAGAACCCATTCATCAGTGTTACTCTATGAATTATGTGACATGCCAGGGCATATCCTACTTGTGGTTATGTGTATCATTAAACAACCTTTTACCATTTGGATCAGGACACTAAGGCTCACAGCCGATTCAACCAAATCAAATGCTAGGCTGACACCTTCACTGGCTGCTGGCATGGGTGACTCCAAACAGCTGTTTCACGTACTCTCGCTCTGCTTGTGAGAACTCGTTCAGCCTTTGTCAACTCCAGCGACCAACAATTTAGTCCCGGTAGCTGTGTTTCGTCCAGAATCCTCCAAATTCTGACTTCAATTGATTTCACTTGGTAGTTACTGACAGTTGCATCTATTTGTTGCTTGGACAGTTCATTGTCAAGGTCTCTGCCTTGGAAATATTGCTGAAACAGTTCATGGACAGTCTCGTGCTCGAATGACATGTCTTTGCTCTTGCCCCCTTGAGTGTCTTTATAACATTTTGTGTTATTGTAAAGCCTCTTGAGTGAGAGTTCCTTGAGCACTGCTTGTTGTAGCAGCAGTGGTGTCCTTAGTGAGTCACAGTAAGCCAGTTCCAGTGTCAACTTTACACATTCAATGTAATTCAATCAAACTGCTAACCCAGTCCCCATAATACCAAACGCATATGTTGCATTTGTTTTGGTAGAATTCTAGCTCATGGAAAATTACCTCTTGTGGTCGGTAAGGGGTCTGCCTGTCCCACCGCCCCCTTCCACCAACTGTGTGTTGTCAGGCTGTGCTAAAAATAAAAACAGTAAAACACGCCTATTAATTATAAACCGAATTAATAAGAGATAACTGTTCGCTCCTCTCCTATCGTCTCTATCAGCATTTAACCCCCAACAAAGGCATCCTCGTCATCTGGTTTGCACAACGGATCAAAAAATGTAAATTTACCTAAGAGTGTAAGCATCAGCTCTACTTAGAATTACTTTAACCTAAACCCAGAATTTTGCGGCTACATTTTGCTACGTTGAGGAGCTGAGTGCAGCCCCGAGAAACCTCCTCCGGGTCACAAGACCTGCCTCCAGCTCCACACGTCCACCCCCAGTCTCAATCTCCCTCAGAAATGGCAACTCATACTAAATAAATCAAAGAAACCTGAATTAAGTTTTATAAATTGTATTAAAGTTAAGGCAGGAAAAAGTTACAGCTTACAGCACTGGCTCTCTGATATGATCAGCATCCGGAAGAGAGAGATGTCCAGTGTCATTACTAATTTATAGGGCCTAGGCCCCACCCTTCGCAGAAGGGGAGCTCCTCCTGTCATGTGTATGAGGGGGCGTGACTAAGTGTGATCTCAATGGATCTTATGTGGATTGATGCATGTGGAGAAACATGGGACAGTGCATTAAAGCCTTTCTACGTGATGCAGCAAGCAAAATAAACTCTATTCCTTGACAGATACTGAATCCATGGGAGACTCTTTTTAGAGCTGCTGGTCCAGTTTAACCCAGTCAGAACCGGGTCATAATTTCATTATGATCCCGTCTCTGAGTAGATCAAGAACGCCAGGACCAGTCTACATAAATATCTAACAACTCCCCCTGGTTCGAGGATCCCAAAGGGTTTCCTCGAATAAAACTCCCATCCCAGTTCAATGTCGTCAGATTTGCAAGCAATGAATCACTTTCCTCTGGGTGAATGTAAAACTATTCCTTATATGTTTGCGGGTGATGTCTACAGGCTGTAGTGTGTGACCTGGCCCCCCAACAGGTCAAATAAGATGCCAGAGCTGACGGCTAGCGTTAGACCTGCCAGCCTCAGGTCGCCTGACCCAGCCCTGGACATCTGCCTAGGACTTCAACATCTCCCTTGGTGTGGTGCATATAGGACATTATGGAAAATTCTAACATGGTCTAAGTCAGAGCTGTTTTAAAATCACAAAAGACGATTCGGCTTCCGCAGACCAGCAGATTGGAGCTTTCAGGTGTGTGTAACCTGCGTCTGTCATAAGTGTTCTGAGCGGAGCTACTATTTCAGCAAAATCAGGGATATAATTCCTGCTGTAATTTGCCAAAATTTCAAAATTACAAGTCTGAAGTCCCGCATTTACTTTTCTCAGATCATGCACCAACCTGAAAACGCCCTTTCCAGATTTAGCGACAGGCGTTATAGGAGTGTTAAAAGGAGAGCAACACTTCACTAATACTCCCTGCTTCAACAACCCAGCAATTGTTTCCCTGATACCTTCATTCTTTTCTCTAGAAAGAGGATACTGTGTCTGAAAAATCCTGTCAGTTGTTTTCATCTGCAAAAGAATGGGTTTAACTTGATTACAAAAACCTACATCAAATGGACCCCTTGACCACACACTGCACGGCAACCCCTGTAATAAGCGTAAAGCTTTTTGTGAATCTGTGTTCTCCCTCCCATGTTGTCTGCTATGTTCTATTTTCTCTAGTACCAAATCTATCTTCCCTGAATAATTTAATCGATAGACATTACACGTCGGACTGTAGTCCATCAGTGGTGTACCTTGCACCCTGTTCCAATCTGTGGCTTCAATCGCTTCTTTAACTTTTGGGCCCAAATTCTTCGCCTGCCCACCTGTGGCTATCTTCAGGGTCAAATGAGGATACATTACAGAGCCCAATTGGTACAACATGCCGACTTCCTCGCCCAATTCTGGACAAATGTAGATATTACTCCAGTCTACCCATGGATGGGGCTCATCACAACTGTACTGCTCCTGCAACATTTTTAAAACATCTTCCCAATGTTCCTGGTATGTATCAATCTCTTTAGTCTGATCAGGGTTCAATAAATAGTTCAATGTAACATGTAAAGGGTCAGCTGGATCGTCATATGACCCCAAGAGATTTATCCAAATATTCCATCTGTCCACTATCTCTGTCAAATCACATGATTGACTGTGCAAGGCTTTACCCCACCACACATAAGCATTTCCCTCACGTTCCAGGTCTGCTTGAAACATCTGACTGTCATCATGTAACATTGATCTAAAGATTTTTCCATCTGGAAATATGACGTCGGTGTACACCTGAGAACAAACTATTTTAGCTCCGAGAATAGCAATTAAATCACGAGCCAAGAGGTTAAGCGGGCACTGTTTGTGAATCAAGAACTGATGTATGAACTTAATATAGGGCTCATTTAACAGGACCTGGCCTTCTACTGGTTGTGAAAAATAGCATCTTTGTTTCTCACCGGAAAATCCCATCACTTCTGTGAATTTTGAGGAGACTGGGAGATCAATATTCAGAGTACTAAACCGCGCACCAGTGTCCACCATGAACGGAAAAATCCTCCCACCGATCATGATATCTAACAACGGGGCTGGAAATTCGTCTAAATATGTCCCCTCCTGTGTGGGACCCCGGACCCCCTAGAATAGGGAGAACTGGCCTGAGTTCGGGGTAACATGTGGCGGGGGCAGCTGTGGTGGGTATGGGGCTCCATGCACTTGTTGACCCTGGTACTGTGCTTGGCCCTGGTAAGGTGCATGTCTATTGCCCTGGTACTGTGCTTGATCTTGCGTTGGCGGTGCTGTGGGAAATACAGAGTCATTCGCACTTGGCGGGAACCTCCCCCTGGACTGTCGATTACCGCCCCCATTCTGGTGTCGCCACCGTTTACAGTGTCTCCACATGTGCCCCGCCTGCCCGCAGTTCCAACAGTAATATTCATCCGATGGTATCCGACCCTTATATCTATTTCCCCTCCCCATGCCCCTCCCCCTGTACCTGTAAGGGGTATTGTATTGGTCTGTCGGATTCTGATACATCTGAAACCTCCCTGTATCTGACCCCAGAGGAGGGGCAGAGGGTACCATCTCGACCACAGTATGCTCCTTGTCAACCTGCTTGATTTCATTTTTCTTCCCTTGTAGTTCCCTTAACTGTTCCTTGAGCAGTTTCTCCTGCAATTTCTGATATGCATCCTTCTCCTTTTTAAATGCCTCATCTTGCCTTTGTATATGGTGTATTAACGTGGCCATCCATTGCTCTAGCAGCATCTCATCTCCTCCCACTACATTCAACATTTCCTCCTTCACTGACCCCGATTGGCTTTTTATCATAGCTTGTTTAAACAATTTCTGAAAAGGATCTGACAGGGGTACAACACCTGTTTGTTCTTCCCACAGTCTCAGCATCCGAAACGCATACTGGTCGGCTGTTTCGCCCTGATTTCTAACTGCATCGTTCAAAATATTAGAGTCTGTTCTTACCGGAAACATGTCTCTCAAAGCTAACCAAAACCTTTGAGCAAGTCTCTCAAAAGACTCGGCCTGAGCTAAATTTGTGGTCCCTGCCGCCTGTTCTAGCCTCACCATCTCATGCGGTTCCAAATGGGGTGACAAACAAGCTCTGACATCTCCCAGTGCAATTATCTGCCCACTAAATGCCTGTAGAAAATCCTTTATCCAGATATGTGCGCCTTTCTTTGGATCCGATAAAGTTGCCTTCAGTAGAGCGTTATCTGCGTATGCCAGTGGACTATATGTTGTGTTATTAATCACGCCCGCCCCGTCATGCGAGACCACCAAAGGCATCTGGTATGATCTGTCCGGATCGCTTCTCCGCACCATGGGATGCCGATCATGTTGATAATCACGACGTCTATCTTTTAACATGGGCTTGGGATAAACATTGTATACACTAGCCCTTTTTGACACGTCCTTCTCTCCCACCTTTGTTAGACCTCCCCCTTTGGCAGAACTGGTCTGTACCCCCACAGACAACTGTCTAAATTGTTTCTCCACCTCCTGTAAGTCTTCATCAACAGATAACATAGGGCTGCCGTTACCACCTGTTGCTCCGCCAACAGCCCCAGTAGGGATGTGGTATTCCTCCTGACCTAACCTCACACCCCCACTGCTTCCTTCACCTGTCCCATTCTCCTCTGCATCTTCCCCATATGTATACCGTGCCTTGTCAACTTCATAAGATATTTCCCCCTGTCCGATCTTAATCACAGGCAGGATTATTGCCACTAATTCGGATTTTGTCTTTGTGTGGTGACACTAAGGACTTGCAGTGGCTGCATGACTTATTCAGACTGTCAGGAGTAGGTTTACGTCCCATAGGTGAACAGTGACTACATGTAAGCTGTTGTAACTCACCAATCTGCACGTGATCAGGACCACCTTTTTCACCAGCTCCCCTCAGGTGTGATGTGTTATTTTGCTGTACGGCTCCTACTGGTTCAATCTGTTGAGTCTGGAAAAAATTTCTAAAATAAAAACTTTTGAGTTTCAAAAATTCTCGGGCCTTTAATTCTTCTTTTAAGGCCTTGCCCCTCTTTAGCCACCCCGCACCTTCCGCTTTTGTACGTGCCTGTGACAAACGATTTCTCAAAGTATCTAGATAACACTTTTGCTGTTCACTCGTTGGTGCGGGGCTTCTTAAATCAACAAAAACACCATCAGTAATCAGTCTTTCTGCCCACTCCTCAAACCCTTTAATCTGTTTATCTGCGTCCTTCATGGGGAGACTGTACCGAAGTTTTGTTTTTCCAGCTTTGAGACAGGCTCCTACAGAGCCATCCAATAGCCGATCATCCATTCTCACTAACCTTGGTTAGAACAATCGGTTCTCCTTTTTTTTTAAATTGTTTATTTTTTATTTTTTTTAAATTATTTTTTTTCTTTCAATATAATTTCTATGTTGTTATGACTACAAAAAATTAGCGCAAGCACTACGCACACACAATATTTATATTTTCTAATCAGCTCTCCAAGGCTGCAGACACTATAAACGCTTTTTACTTCTCTGTTAAAAACAAAAACTTCTAACTGTCCCTCACCTGCCTATTCTAAAAACTGAACTGACCCTATTTTACTTAACAATGTTGTAGTATACTACCTGTCACTCCTGGACCATGCATGCAACCAGCCACACTTGGGCTTCAGCCACACCTGGGCTATTCGTCACTCCTGGACGTTATTCAGGTGTTTATTTTAAAGATCCTCCCGTTTCAATAAGCACTGCTATAACCAACACGTCGTTTATCACTGTGCTCTTTGACCAGTCTGCATGCAGTGTCTGTATTCAATGCAGACCTAAGGGGACTATCGCAAAATGCAGGATCTTGAGGTCGCCAACTTCTTTCAGACTTTCTCTCCACAGGCACCCAGGGCTCGTAAAACCCCTTCGAACTGTCCGTACGACCACACCTCTTGACGTTTTCCCGACGTTCAACTTTTAATGCGTTCCTAATGATTACCGCGGCGAGCAAAATTTATACTCGGAACGTCTTTGACTGCTCACGCTTTTCGCAAAGATTTTAACGCCGACAAAAATGACGTCACAATCTCCACGCGGGGCTTCAAACCTACCAGCCATGTCACTTGACAGGTCACTCCTGGATACTGTCTTTTATCTAAAAATCAAAACGAAAAAACTTATTTACGGGCTTTTAAATCAACCGGACGACTGCTCACGGACCACTTCCAGCCAGCAAGTTGCTTATGTTTCTGGTCTGTTATCAGCTGCATCTGGGCGAAAAAAACGCTGGCATGTAAACTTTTACGTCCGATAAAATTCTACGAAATCACGTATTATACTGTAACGTTCTACTGCCTTTTATCTCACTAAAAAACTGCGTTCATTGGACCGAAACTGACCAGCCTTAAGTCCTTAGGGGACACAGAAATTTGATTTAACAGGTTTTCTGCTCACCTTATGTTGAAAGCCGGCTAGAAAAGTCTGCCCAGACTCGGTCACCTGCCGCTGTGTCACCATTAAACAATAAGAAACCAAGTCACCATTTCTAATGTTGGGAGAAGGGTCACGGCACCACCTGTTACGTTGAGAAGCTGAGTGCAGCCCCGAGAAACCTCCTCCGGGTCACAAGACCTGCCTCCAGCTCCACACGTCCACCCCCAGTCTCAATCTCCCTCAGAAATGGCAACTCATACTAAATAAATCAAAGAAACCTGAATTAAGTTTTATAAATTGTATTAAAGTTAAGGCAGGAAAAAGTTACAGCTTACAGCACTGGCTCTCTGATATGATCAGCATCCGGAAGAGAGAGAGCTGTCCAGTGTCATTACTAATTTATAGGGCCTAGGCCCCACCCTTCGCAGAAGGGGAGCTCCTCCTGTCATGTGTATGAGGGGGCGTGACTAAGTGTGATCTCAATGGATCTTATGTGGATTGATGCATGTGGAGAAACATGGGACAGTGCATTAAAGCCTTTCTACGTGATGCAGCAAGCAAAATAAACTCTATTCCTTGACAGATACTGAATCCATGGGAGACTCTTTTTAGAGCTGCTGGTCCAGTTTAACCCAGTCAGAACCGGGTCATAATTTCATTATGATCCCGTCTCTGAGTAGATCAAGAACGCCAGGACCAGTCTACATAAATATCTAACAGAACCCAGACTTTTGGCTAAATGGATCAGATCTTGGGGATTTTTTTTCTCTCAGGCACGTTCCATTATTATAGTCATTTTAATTTGGACATTTTGGAAGCGAGTGGACCGACACAGACTGAAGGTAGATGTCATTAAAGTTCTGCCTGTCCCCAAAACAATCGTGTTTATCTGACATTCGGCTCACTGACTGGCCTTGACAGGCCGTCTTATCTCAACACGCCTGGAAAAGTTTTGTAAACCTGACGCTTTCCCCCTCCCAAACCTTCTACTGAGGAATTCCACGAACAATTCAGAGGAGCCCAGCTGAATAAACATTCTGTCATCATTTTTGGACTCTGACTTCGTCTCTGGCCTTCCTCCTAGCCCTGGTGGACAATGCCTGGGTCAAAATCCAAGCTAAGGAAGTAGAAGCTTTCACCAGACATGCAGGGTCTGATGGCTCTCTGCTAAGCACTTTTGTAACAGTTCCTGTTTTAAATGTGCTATACAAATAAATCTGACTTGACTCTGGCACTGTGCCGGATCGCTGGTGTACCTGCAGAAGAGATTTAACAGACATTTCTGTGGATTTAACAGAGGTGCAGCTTACACTCCCAACCACACTAGATAGGCCTATTAACCAGTCAGAAGTAGTGTGGTGCCTGGCCTTGGGTCTTGGCAAAACTGTGATTCAGATCCAGCAGTGGTTCTGTGTGCTGTTGAAAGTCACTGTTTCCTGGGCTGCTTTAATGTATGGGCTGACCTGGGCTGAAGTTCATGTACCTACAGCATTTGGAGGGGGTCAATTGTTTTGAGGTCATATGATGAGCTGAAATACATTGTTTTGTAACTTGTCAGGTTTTCTGTCAATCATTTCAGATGCA
Source organism: Garcialebias charrua (assembly GCA_038048925.1). Taxonomy (NCBI): domain Eukaryota; kingdom Metazoa; phylum Chordata; class Actinopteri; order Cyprinodontiformes; family Rivulidae; genus Garcialebias; species Garcialebias charrua. Next base: position 42,207 of record JBBPBX010004146.1, on the reverse strand, counting down.
TGTTTGTGGTGCTGATCCAAATAAAAAGTGACCCACGTGGGCTCATTGGCCATGAGCTGATCAATCAGAGTGTGTGTTGCTAGAATGGAGGCATGTCCCTCAATGATTGACTGACAGTTGTCCACATGTCGTGATAGAAGTTCAAGAGCGGTGCTCAAAATAAAATACTATATTTGTCAGAACGAGTTTGAAAAAGAACTGGAGACCATATTGAAACTGGCAGATTTTTAAAAACATCTGTCAGAGAAGCTGAACCCACAGCAGGATGTTCACTGAATCTTCCACCACCTGAGGGAGACGAGGACGAGGCGCGACCCCGCAGGTGATGCTACAGCAGGGGTCACCAACGTGGTGCTCCCGGACACCTGGTCGCCCGCAGGGACCACGAGGTGCCAACGGGGCATGTTCTAAAAATAGCACTCATCAAGGCACACCACGTTAAAAAATCTTCATTAATTATATTTTTTAATTTAAGAAATAAGGTTTGCAATGATGTATATATTTGAAATTAAAATAATTAATAAAACTTTAAACAAGAAATAGTTTTATGTATACAGTTTAGCAATATTGCCTGGGGTCAAAGTTCAGAATCAGACCCCTCCCCGTTTCTGCAGCAGGGCAGCTACAAGCTAGTTTTTACCTCCCAGAGGGGAAAATGGCAGAAAAACATAAGAAAATACATTTGCACAGTGACTTGGAGGAAAAGGTATTTCACAGTGTTGAAAGACAAGTGTGTCTGCGTCTCAGTAGCGGCTGTGCGACAGCAAAACACAACGTGGAGCAACACTTCATCAGCTAACGCACTAGCTTCAATGCTAACTAGCCCCCTGGTGGCTCGCAACAGGCAGAAGAATGCCAGAGGCAGCTTTGAGCAGGCAGATGTTTTTCATGAGGCATTTTCAGGTATGGAGCTCTTGAAAGAAGCAATGATGAAATATGTGAAAAATAATTTATTTAAAAGAGTAAAATATACTTTGATTAGTTAAAATGATTTTATATGTACAGCACTTTGTTGTAGCTGTGGTTGTTTTAAAGGGCTTTATAAATAAAAGTGTTGTTGTTGTTGTTGTTGTTGTTGTTGTTGTTGTTGTTGTTGTTGTTGTTGTTAAAAATGCTGCAGATCTGAGGATAAATACTAATGTCACATGATTCATTAAAAATTTTCACTTTGTTTATTATATTACATTACTGATATTTTGTATCAGCAAGAGTTAAGAGTTAATCTGAAATGTTACAAACACAACAGTTAGTGCAAACAGGGATTGATTGGAAGATTTTATTCTTAATAGGTTCTTAAAAAATGCTACAGATTTGTTAATAGTAAAAGGCATATTTTGAATGAATGTTACAAATGTGTTCATTCCTACAAAACAGTTAATAAAATATTTATAAAACACAATGAATTTCAAATGTTACAGATTGAGTTTAACATAAAAGAAATAGTGTTTTATTTTTAAATGTCAGTTAATAAGTCATCTTTTATGCCTCCCTTGTTTAGGACTGGAACCAATCTCAGCTGCTTTTGTGTGAAGGCAGGGGACACCCAGGACAGGTCTCCAGTCCATCAGAGAGACAGACAAAGAGACAAACAACCATCCACACTCCCAGTCACAGCTACAATTTACAGTCGTACAGAAAAGCCCAAACATATTCAAACTGAGGATTAAAGTTTTCGATTGAGAGTTCTAATCACTGATTATCAATAATAATTTATCATATTTACCAAACTAATTCCTTACTGATAATCATTGTGTGGAGTCTTTAATAATACTGATCAGATGTGATCAGGCAGCATGTATTCACGTGTGTAAATGTATTATTATTAATACTATAATTATAGTTGAGCCGTGCAATAATTTGTCCCACTGAAGTAGCTCTCAGTCTCAAAAAGGTTGGTGACACCTGTGCTACAGTATATTAGCTGGAGAGGGTCCTCTGGACGGGTTCAAAAAACAAAACATTGTATAAACGTCCAGAGTACCAGACTTAACTTTTTTCTTTCCTACCTGGATTATAGAACATGCATCAGGATACTACAATAGGCATATTTGAACAAAACTATAACAAAGGTGTGTCTCTGTTTAACGTGTAATTTTTATTTATTTTCCAAACCCCTCCAAATGTTCTCTCTGTGAAGGGGTCAGTTTTAGGTGTTTGTAGTTCTTCATAAATATCTGCAAATTTAAATCCTACACTGTATTAAATCATTATTGTAGGAGTGGTGGCACAGAGGTTAGAGAAGGTGGGCCTGTGATTGGAAGATCATCGGTTTAACTCCCGATACTGACAACATCCACATGTGGGTGGGAATGGTGAAACACACCTGCTTCCACCCTCATTTGCTCCACTCTGGGCCCTTGAGCAAGGCCCTTAACCCCCACCATCTGTTCCTCTGGGAGCCCTAGATAGCAGCTCTCTGCTTCACACAGAAGTCTGTGGTTGCGTCAGGAAGGACATACGGCATAAAAATAATTATGAAATATAAATGCTGCCTTCTCTGTAACAGGCGGTTTGCTTGTATTATTACCAATCATGTGGTTTTTAATGTTCAAGTATTTTTTAGCAACAATAAAGTTTATAAATTGTCATTTATAACGGCAACCTTCATAATGGACAAGTTTATTGTTAGTGGTAAAACTAAAGATTGACACTGGAATGGTGATTTAGCTGTTAATTAACTTTGTTAAATTCAAATGGGTGATGTTAAAAAATAACTTTTATCACAGGCGGTCCTTTGTTCAGAACAGAATAACTTAAAAAAAAATTCTGCCTTTAAAATTGTTTTTTGTAGTAATATGTTGGTGTTAATGTATATGCAGACAGAAGGTGGTAGGGCTGTAACGGTACACATGGGTGTACCGAACCGTTTCGCTACGGCATGTTCGGTTCGGTCCACCTGTGAACCGTTTCAGTTATTTTTTCACTCATTAAATCTTAACGGGAGATTATGTGCAGCAGAACTAAAATTCCTAGGCGTGTTTCAGCACGGCGCAATTATCTTGCAGCACACTTAGCATTTAGCAGCCTAGCATCTCGTTGCGGTCTCCTGTTTAGGAACATTATGGCTTTCTTGTTAAAAGACGTGAACAAATCCAAAGCTGTGAGTCGACATTGTTTCACGGAGATTGGATCTGCAGCAGACAACATATCTGACTTGTTAACGCTCTTGAAACAACATCATCTGAACGTGAACGTCTTCTACAAGCAAGAAAAGCAGCTTGTTACAAACACCGCTAACAGCAGCAGCATTTAAACAACCTTCATCAGGTAATTCAGATCGGTCCAGAGCAATAACACAAACTGTAGGAGTTTTTAAAGCTCTGGATCTATGTCTGAATGTTGTTGATGCACTGACTTTAAAGTTCTAGAGCCTGGTTACGATATCCATCATGTCAACACTTCAGCCAAAATGTTCAGCACTTAATGAAAAAGCTCACACTGATATTGTCAACAAGCCCTGGAGCTGATTAAAGCCCTGATGATGATGATGATGATGATGATGATGATGATGATGATGATGATGATGAGTACAGAGAGATTCAACCACCTCATAACAACTGTTCAAGAAGAGGTATTGTTCTGTTATTATTACTGTATTATTATCTAATTAACCTTTTTAATTTAAAATTATAATCTTATTAACTCTCTTTTTTACCTCTTTATGTTTAATTTCCAGTCTGGGACAGAGATAGCAGCTGTCTTCTTCCTTTTCAGGGAAATCCACCTGTAGCTAAGAAGTGTGTGATGACTGAACTCTGAACTTTTCCAGGGACCTGTCCCACCTGGGGGAGCAGGTCCAAGAAGAGGTTGTTGTGAGTACCATATTTTCCGGAATATAGGTCGCACCGTTGTATAGATCGCTTTGTCAAATTATTGCCAAAAAATTGGAAAAATCCATAAACGTGTCACACCTTTATATAGATTACACCTACGTCACCGCTGACGTAACGCGTCATCCACCGCTGACGTGACGCGTCACAGCTGAGACAACCCGGAAATGTGGACCGAGTGTATAGCTTTGCTGCAAATGTCTGCCACAGGAGCGCATAGCAAGTCTTTAAGAAGATTAACACTTAAAAACAATTATTTGTTTGCTAAAAATTATGGCAAATATGTGTCTGAGCTGAACTTTTCCTTAATAAATGAACTTAATTGTGAAATGAGTTGGATTTAAAAATTTGTTTTGCTACATCTGATGAAACAATATGTGCGCGCGTAGCGGGCGGAAACCCTGCGTTTCATTAAAATTTAACAACCGAAACACCTCAAAAAATATATTTGTTAGCTGACATTATTGTAAGAGTGTGTCTCTGTTTAACTTTTGTTAATAAATGATTACAAATCAGCTGAATTTAAAACGTGAACAACACGAAGCGCGCACCCACAGAGCATTTCCGCTTTGAAGCGAGAGCTGAATTTCATTAAAATGTATCTACATAAACGCCTAAAAAATATATTTGTTAGCTGAGGTTATTGTAATAGTGTGTCTCTGTTTAACTTTTGTTAATAAATGCAATTTGACAGTTACAACAACATAAATAAAGCGGCTTTAAAATTACTACACGCTCACCCGATGATCAGCTGCCCGGTTCCCGTGCTCCACGGTGAATTTGATGACCTGGCGCTTGAAGTCGGCGGTGTAAGACCTTCTCTTGGGCAGCATGGTTCTTCTGTAGTTTTCTCTGTTGTCCTTCGTCTTTGCTCTGTATTCATCCACTCACTCTCAGAGATGTCGCTTGGGTGATGGGTTTTTATCCTCAATACACAAACAGGTAACGCCTCCAGGTACGCACGTCTGCAGGTACCGGTAAACAGACTAGAGGTCTCTTTAGCTCCCATAGCGGCTGAAACTGGTACTGCATGCGCCCCTAGCGGCCGAAACTGGTACTACCATGCGCCCCTAGTGGCCGAAAGTGGTACTGCACAATTTTTAAGCGAAAATGAAAAACGGTCATACCTGAGCCAAATATTGGTCTAAAAACATGGGAAAAAATCCATAAACAGGTCTCACCTCTCTATAGGTCGCAGGGCATGCAAATTAGGCAAAAAACTGCGAACTATATTCCGGAAAATACGGTAATGAGGACAAATTCATTCATTCATTCATTCAACCTTTATTTAGTCAGGTAAATCTTATTGAGCTTCGAGGGCTCATTTAAGAAAGCGACCTGCTACAAACTAAAGAATGATGAACAGAAATGATACAAATACAAATACATTAAACTATAAACAAAAGAAAAACTAGCAAAAACTAGCAAAAACATTATAATACAGCCTATAATATAACATTAAAATACAGCCACACTGTTGCTACTGTTGTTATTGAGATGATTTTCTCCACCGCTGGAGATATTCACTGCAACTAGATCTGTGCTTTTAGCAGAAAATGTGGACAAATTGGTCTTTTTGGACAAAAACTTAAAACTTGATTACCGGTAGTTAGATCGTAAACAGTCTGTTGCTGCTTATTGTTCTGGTTCTGACTGTTAATTGTATTTATTAAGATTTTTATTATTGTTAGTATAGTTTGTTTATTGTTGTCGTTTCTACGTGAGTGAGGTTGCCACAGGACTTTGCAACAAGTCCTCACTCCAGTCTACTCCAGTAACGGTTCCTTAAATTTATCCTTGCACACGAGTATTACCCAATGTGTCTCCAGATCAATTAGGATTAAGGCTGAGACGAGGTAAATTCACCCAGACTTGTTTACTGTCTTTTTATACATCATACCCTTGTTTTCACTCCGATAGATAGCCTGACTTAGCAGGATGGAGTCAGAACATACCTCACGGAGAAACATATATTAAACAACAGCTTACCTCTTTGTAGATAGCAATTTTTATCTGATCTGGTTAGCTTTAGAACCTAGGAAAATAAGGTTCCAGGATATTGTTTTACTCTTGCGGCTAATAAAACCATTCAAAACCTCCAGTGATATTGTTATTATCTTTGAACCATCACTTAATTGTTGTTATTCTTTGAACCAAGTTTTCCGTCATTTAATATCAAGGTGAGTCAAAGGAAAAATCCAGATTTGTACGTTTTATATTTCTTTAATTAATAGTTGCAAGGGGTAACAGCATAAGCACTTCTTACTACAGAAAAGATTTAATCAGGTTACATGATCTGCATTTAAAGAGTTAAAAGATTCAACAGCTCACCAAAGATGTCCACCACACGCTGGGTTTAAGGTGTTTCTTGTAATTGAATTGAGTTGTACTCCAATCAATAATTTGTATAATCTTCAAAAATGTTGGTTTATTCCACAATAATCTGATTCCAATCAAATCTGTTTAATCCATCCAGGTAATCTTATTGTATTCCAACTTGTGTTTTTATTTCCACTAGGAAAACTTGTTTTATAATCATCCACTTGGGAAAAACTTGTTTAATAATCCCACCAGGGAAATCTTCAGGTAATCCTGTTAAAATCCAGTCAGAAAAGTCTACACCTCCAGCAGACTGAATAAGTCTTCGTTGTAATTCCACAGAAAAACCTCCAGGTAATTCTGTTGTGTTCCACTTGTGTTTTTATTTCCACCAGAAAAACTTGTTTTATAATCCTCCAGGATAGTTTTGTTTATTCCACTAGGAATAAGCTTGTTTTGTGATTCTCCAGGAAACTTGTTTTATAATCCCATAGGTGGTCTTGTTGTGTTCCGGTCAGGAATCTTGTTTTATAATCCTCCAGGAAAATCTTGTTATTTTTCTACAGAAAAACCTCCAGGTGATTCTGTTGCATTCTAGTCAGAAGAGTCTGTACTTCCAGCAGACTGAATAAGTCTTCGTTGTAATTCCACAGAAAAACCTCCAGGTAATTCTGTTGTGTTAAAAATCCCAGTTTTAATCCATCAAAACTGTTGCATTCCATAAAAAATCTGTTAATCTCTTTAGGCAAATCAATTATTCCACAAAAGTGCTATATCCATTCAATAATGTTGTAATCCATTCATTTGTTCTGCGGTGCTGATGTAAAGGCCTTCCGTAGCAGGCCTGGAGGCTAAAAATAGAACATCGTGTTCTCCTAGCCGTCTATCCAAGGCCAGTCAGCTTCCAGCTGGCAGGTCCCACTCCGTGCTCAGACCGGGTGACCCGAAACTATAACTGATTTAATAGTTGAATTCAATCAAAAAGAATTTGTTTGTTCCATAAAAATCTTTTCAAATCAGGAAAAATCAGTTAATCCAAATAATGTAAAAACATCCATTCATAGCTCCGTTGAACTGTCAAAAGGCCTACTTGCAGCAGCAGGGAGGATAAAAAGAACTCGTTCTTTTTAGCTCAAACAAACTGATAACCCAAGGCCCGTCTGCTTTCCATCGAGCAACCTCGCTTCAGATGACCCAAAACAGTAACTTAATTAATAGTTGAATTCAATCGAAAAGAATTTGTTTATTCCACAAAAAATCTTTTCCATCCATCCATCCATCCATTTTCTTCCGCTTATCCGGGGTCGGGTCGCGGGGGTAGCAGCCTAAGTAGGGAGGCCCAGACTTCCCTCTCCCCAGCCACTTGGAGCAGCTCCTCTGGGGGAATCCCAAGGCGTTCCCAGGCCAGCCATCTTTTCAAATCAGGAAAAATAGTATTCCACAGAAAAGCAGCACATATCCATCATGGCTCAGTCGAGCTGACGAGAGGCCCTCAACAGCAGAGCGGAGATAAAAAGGTACACTGTGTTCCCACTAACGTAAACAGCCTCGCGACAGACCGTCAGCGCTCGGTTCTCCCAAAATTCATTTAATTTTTCACCAAACAAAGTTATCCTTGTGACTGACTCTTCTTTATGCAGAAAGTGGCTTTTTGCTGTTTATAATAATTTAATATAATTTAGTCTTGGATAAAACTGGGAATATAATCCTACCTTTTTGTCAGAAAGTGCCACAAGGGATTTCCAAAAGAATAGAAAAATGTATTCCATCTCTGAAGCTGGTCCAATTTTGAAGGATTTGGAAATATCCGGGCTGAGAGGCAAAAAGTATTCCTCGTTGGTCAAAGAAAATCCTTTTTCAGATAATCCAAGTTCTTCTTTGTAGCTTACAGAGTTCAGTTTATGATCCACAAGAATTCTTCAGAAGTCCAAAACTCAGCAAATTCCTCTTCTCAAACTTCATCCTTTATAGGGAAACTGGGCTTTTTCTGTTCCCCCCCTTGGAGAGTTACATCACTTTTGTTAGGGCTCATTGGTCAGTGGTGAGGTAACTTTTTACACCTCCTCTCAGCCCTCACCGGAACTGGTGACATAATGTCTCTTTCAGCTGTCACCCTCCCTTAGCAGAGAATGACTTAATGCTATCTGTCATTTGGGCAAAGTTCCAATTTTTCAGTCAGAACAAGTTTTCAACTTTTACCTAGATCCTCAACTTTTACCTACATTTACTCAAACTGTGGAAAAAACACTTTTGTAACGTGTTGTGTAATATTCAAAAACTATTTTCAACACACCCTGATGCATGCTCAATAATCCAGGTAGAAAAATCTAAAAAAGCTAAGTCTGGTCCTCTGGACATTCTGCATATTTTCAACACCCAGCTGTGGAGCAACATCCTGGTCTGCTGTTAATCTTAAAAGAAAAACATATAATAACATACATTTACTCACAATACATAATCATGCATCTTCAGTTAATTATAGAATAAAATGTAACATTCCACATAACCATTGCATGTCTGATTATTTTTATTTTAAATGCTTAAAAAACTCTCTTTTCCTTTTTAACAGGCCTTGAATCAACAAGCGCTCTGTTCTTGCAGTTTCTCCCCTGCTCTGGCAAAAGTGTGCACTTTCTTATCTCATCTGACCTATTTTTCTGCTCCGAGCAGGACCTGCTTGAGTGCATGACAGCATGCCTCTGTGTGTGTGCATGTTTGTCTTGATAAGAAGCCTCTGTCTGCAATAACGCTTTGCTTCTGAATGTTTTAGTGTGGATCGTAATAATTCTTAGTCTTATTACTGTACTTGTTAAAATAATTTTTGTTACTTTTAAACAGTCCTTGGAGCAAAAAGCAAAAACTACCTTCCCCAGTAACTCTTTTCTGCAGCTGTGTGCAAAAGTATTTATTTCTCGTTGTGATTAGAGGCCTCTGCTCGTCTGTAACAACGCTTTGCTCCTGCCGTTTGGAATATGTGTGTGTGTGTGTGGTTGCGTGTAAGTGTCTATGTGTGTGTGTGTCTTGCTGTGTGTGTGTGTGTGTGTGTGTGTGTGTGCGCGCATGCTGGTTTAACGAGAGGCTGTGTGTGTGTGCTCTTGCTTTTCTTATCTGGTAAGAGTGAGGCTCACTGCTACAGGCCTTGGGCCGCGGGTGTGCGTGTTTTTCTGCCTAGTGTGTGCATGGAAAGGTCTTTCCAGGCCTCTGTTTGTAACACAGAGGACAGAGCCTGTTCTATTAAAATAACCACAGATTATCACAACCGGTTTTAACTAGTTACATAAAGACGAGTTATCAAAATGCAAACAAAAGTTACAAAACATACCATGTTTTTGTTTCTGTTAGTAAATTAAAAATGGCATATATATTAAACTCATCTAGTGTTAAACACCAAGGGATAAAAAGTGTACCATCACACCCTGCTCTCAGCCCTGTGCCAAAGGCAACTTACCATGTGTCGTGTTGGTGTTTTATATGTGTGTATATGTATTGTAAATGCTTTGCAGCAGTATACAGGTAGTCCCCGACTTACGAGCGAGTTCCGTTCCTGCGAGGTGCTCGTAAGATGAAAATTCGTAAGTTGGAACACGAAGCACATGTTCTCGTAAGTCCGGAATTTCGCTCGTAAGTTGGAACGGTTTTGCTAGCGCGACTACGAACACTCGTTTTTCATCGAAAAACTGCTTACTAGTGCATAAAAATGATCGGAAACGTGTGTCCACATGTTTAGCTAACGAACTGTGGTGAAAAAACACAGAAAAACTCGGTATTTTTTGCGTTTTTTCCAAAAATTCGCCAGCTGTAAGTCCGGAACCTCGTAAGTGAGGGCGCTCGTAAGTCGGGGACTACCTGTAATAGCCTGTTTTCATCATAAAAGTCCTGCATATTTTGACATTGTAAAGAGTGCCGTTTATTTAAAATATCACCCAAATGGGTCACTTTTATTTATTTTTATACAAACGTATTGTTTACTTGGCATATTTTCAAAATAAACATTTTGTAAGTCTTTTTTTGGGGGGACCGGAAATTAACCGAACCGAAATTTGATTTTAGTGTACCGTTACACCCCTAGAAGATGGTAATTGTGAGGGTAAAATTGTGTGTGTGAGTGTGCGTGCGTGCGTGCGTGCGTGCGTGTGTGTGTGTGTGTGTGTGTGTGTGTTGAAGTAACATTGTCTTTAATGTACATGTGTTTCAGTGGTTCCTGCCTCCGTTTAGAGCTGATTAAGAAGAAGAAGCTCCTCAAGACTGAAGGCCTGATGTTGACCAGCAGGACCCAGAGCTTCTTATCATAAAGTGGAAGAAAAGACCCTTAGACCAGTCTGGTGGGTGACCAACTTAATATGAAAGAGACCGATATCAGATTTTAGGTCACTACAGTTTCTTTGAAGAGTGAGGAGGATAAAAAAAAACTTACCAGGAACCCAGATTTAAAAATTCACAAAGACAGTTCCAGCTCTTCAAAGACTGACGTTAATGAGGACGATGAAGAGGATTGTGAATTGACCAATCCTGACTCTGCTAAAGAACTCATCAGACTCTGAATCAGAACGTGAAGACAGTATGAAAGACTGGAAGGAGAGCAGGGCTCCTGAATCAGAGGTAAAAACTGTCAACAAATCTTTGAGCTGCTCTGAGTGTGGTAAGCAGTATGTCAGTAACCGGACTCTTCAAAGACACATGACAAGTCATTCAGGAGTGAAGTCTTCAAGATGTCTGCTTAATAAGAAATGTGTTGGAGAGAAGAAAAATGTAGAGTCATGCAGGAAAGTCCAGGCAAGGCCAAAATCAATAAGCTGTGATGACTGTGGTAAAAGATTTACTTTCAAATCAAATTTAAACAGACACATGAGAGTCCACACAGGAGACAAGCCATTTCCTTGTGAACTTTGTGGACAAAGATTTAGTCGGAAAACACATTTAAACTCACACATGAGAGTCCACACAGGAGACAAGCCATTTCCTTGTGAACTTTGTGGAGAAAGATTTAGTCGGAAAGCACATTTAAACTCACACACGGGAGTCCATACAGGAGACGAGCCATTTCCTTGTGAACGTTGTGGAAAAAGATTTAGTCAGAAGACGACTTTAAACAGACACATGAGAGACCACACAGGAGACAAACCATTTCCATGTGAACTTTGTGGACAGAGATTTAGTCAGAAGACGACTTTAAACACACACATGAGTGTCCACACAGGAGAAAAGCCGTTTCCATGTGAAGTTTGTGGACAAAGATTTAGTCGCAAGACTTCTTTAAACTCACACATGAGCGTCCACACAGGAGACAAGCCGTTTTCATGTGATCTTTGTGGACATAGATTTAGTAATAAGACAAGTTTAAACTCACACATGAGAGCCCACACAGGAGACAAGCCGTTTCCATGTGATCTTTGTGGACATAGATTTAGTCATAAAACAGATTTAAACAAACACATGAGAGTCCACACAGGAGACAAGCCGTTTCCATGTGATCTTTGTGGACATAGATTTAGTCATAAGACAAGTTTAAACTCACACATGAGAGCCCACACAGGAGACAAGCCGTTTCCATGTGATCTTTGTGGACATAGATTTAGTCATAAGACAAGTTTAAACTCACACATGAGAGCCCACACAGGAGACAAGCCGTTTCCATGTGATCTTTGTGGACATAGATTTAGTCATAAGACAAATTTAAACAAACACATGAGAGTCCACACAGGAGACAAGCCGTTTCCATGTGATCTTTGTGGACATAGATTTAGTCATAAGACAAATTTAAACAAACACATGAGAGTCCACACAGGAGAAAAGCCATTTCCTTGTGAACTTTGTGGACAAAGATTTAGTCAGAAGACACATTTAAACATACACATGAGATTCCACACAGGAGACAAGCCATTTCCTTGTGAACTTTGTGGACAAAGATTTAGTCAGAAGACACATTTAAACATACACATGAGAGTCCACACAGGAGACAAGCCATTTCCTTGTGAACTTTGTGGACAAAGATTTAGTCAGAAGACACATTTAAACATACACATGAGAGTCCACACAGGAGAGAAACCGTTTCCTTGTGAACTTTGTAGACAAAGATTTAGTGAGAGAACAAGTTTAAACAGACACATGAGAGTCCACACAGGAGACAAGCCGTTTCCTTGTGAACTTTGTGGACAAAGATTTAGTCAGAAGGCCCATTCAAACTCACACATGAGATTCCACACAGGAGACAAGCCATTTCCTTGTGAACTTTGTGGACAAAGATTTGGTCAGAAGACACATTTAAACATACACATGAGAGTCCACACAGGAGACAAGCCATTTCCTTGTGAACTTTGTGGACAAAGATTTAGTCAGAAGACACATTTAAACATACACATGAGAGTCCACACAGGAGACAAGCCATTTCCTTGTGAACTTTGTGGACAAAGATTTAGTCAGAAGGCAAGTTTAAACTCACACATGAGAGTCCACACTGGAGAGGAAACTTTCTACCAGAAAATATAAAAATAATTATTATAGGCCAAGAGTAGCCTGGCCCTCGCCTTCCTGCACAGCTCCGCTCAATTCTTATTTCCCTTCACTGCACAGTCTGGGACTTCTCCCATAGACAACGATTTCTCCGGCCGATTTTTGACCGGACCAATCAGAGAACAGAGGGGGGGGAGATTTTGGCCCCTAACCCACGCCCCCACCTGTCCCAGCGCACAACCAGCGAGCATTCGCATGTTCTCATTCAAAGCGATGCAGGACTGTTTTATATGTGACACAAATTTATTAAAGGCACGGTCTGCAGTTTGTGCAAAGCCCTGAAACTTAGGAAAATTTTGAGCAGAGACCCTTCTCCCTCCTCCCCCTTGCACTCTGGGTGACCTGCAACTCCGCCTCCTTAGCTCCTCCTCCACAGCTTGACCTGTCTCGTGAACGCGCATGCTTGTAAACACAGTTCTAAAATGGCGTCGGCGCAGTCACCCGATCTTCTATTTCCTTCTCAAATCTTTGCGTATTTGTAATAAAGTATCGTAAATTATGTATAACCCTTTCAATAAGTTATGTTATATTACTTTGCTGCAGTGTGTGACATTTTATCTGTGTTACGCATCTAGAATTTTGAAACATTGTCGATGGGCTTCCGACGAGGAATTTACACCCAGAGGGACCTACGGTCCGAAGAAGAGGAAAACAGCTGCGTGCTGGGGACACTCAGCTCTTGAGAAGAGTCAAACCTGGACCAGCTGGACTTGTTCATATTCTGGTTTTGTTACATAATGAGATTCGATGCTCACAGGGGGAGTTGATGAAAACAAACAGTTCTCATAGTCACCATGTTTTCATGCAAACATTTAAATTGATGATTCTTCATGAACATGCAGTGAAATCAGTTTCTATTTTTTTATTTATTATTTACACTGGACACTGGATTTATGTTATGGCTCAGTGAAGGATGCTTTTAAGTCTGTCCAACTCCCTCCACTGGGCTCTGCTGACCACAACTGTGTTCATCTGCTGCCCATCTACAAAACTGTTCTGAAGAGAGAAAAACCTGAGATCAAGGACATAAAAGTCTGGACAGAGGAATCAGTTCTCTCACTGCAGGAATGTTTTCGGTGTACGGACTGGGATCTTTTTAAACAATCTTGTGGTGATGATTTAGACTCATTAGTGGATGTCACATGTTCTTATATCACGTTTTGCAGAGATATGATTATTCCAGCGAAGCGTGTAAAAATATATCCTAATAACAGACCATGGGTTACTAAATCAGTTAAGTCCAGTTTGTATAAAAAATCAATTGCTTTTAAACAGGGAACAGTCTTTGACCAGCATTTAGCCAGAAAAGAAGTGAAGGTAGAAATTTCAAAAGCAAAACAAAAGTACAAAGACGAATTGGAGAATAAAATGGCCACAAATCAACTTGGCTCAGCATGGGCTAGTATGAAGACTATTGCAGGCCTTCAGAAGCCACATAAAACCCGTGTCACTATAGATGGTTTTGATTCAGATTTTAAACTTGCAAATGCTTTAAATTCATTTTATTGTCGTTTTGATACCTGTGATTTTAGCAGTGAAATCCAGAAACTAGTTCATGATCTTAAAGACACACAGCACTCTAACATCAGCCTCCAAGATGTGAAACAAGCTTTTCAGTGTGTGAAAGTGAACAAAAGTCACGGACCAGATAATGTATGTGGCCGTTCTGTAAAATTCTGTGCCAATGAGCTGAGTTCCATTTTTCAGTATATTTATAATAAGTCTCTGGAAACACAACATGTTCCCATCATCTGGAAAGATGCTGTAGTGGTTCCTGTCCCTAAATCCAACCGTCCGAAAACTGTTGGTGATTTTAGACCAGTAGCTTTGACCTCAGTTCTGATGAAAATCTTTGAAAGATTAATCAGAGGTGAGATTCTAAAGCAGACTGAACATCTTTTAGATCCCATGCAGTTTGCTTACAGGCCTCATAGAGGCGTAGAGGACGCAACACTCACCCTGTTTAATATGCTTTTTAAACACTTAGATTTAAATGCGACCCATGTCAGACTTTTATTTGTAGATTTTTCCTCAGCTTTTGATACAATCCAACCTCACATATTAACTGAACGGCTTGTTGAACAGTTTCCTCTGAGTAACAATTTGATGGGCTGGATCTTGGATTTTTTAAGTAACAGGACACAGAGAGTAAGGGTGAATAATTGTCTCTCTGAATCTAAGTCCTCTTCCACCGGGTCACCCCAGGGATGTGTACTGTCACCCCTGCTTTTTATTCTATACACCAACATGTGTCGGAGCAGACATGAGAGCAGGTACATTATAAAGTATGCAGATGATTCTGTTATTGTCAGTCTGCTTAAAGGAAATGAAAGTAGCCATGGGCAGGTGACTGATGATTTTGTTCAATGGTGCGAGGACTCTTTCCTCAAACTAAACACAGATAAGACAAAAGACATGATCATTGATTTTAGGAAGAAACCTCACCAGCACGGAGTCACTTTAATTAAAGGTCAAGCAATTGAGACAGTGCAGTCTTACAAATATCTCGGGACAATCATAGACGATAAATTAAACTTTGAAACCAATTTTGACAAGGTGTGCAAAAAGGCCCACCAGCGCCTTTATTGTCTAAGGAAACTCAACCATTTTAATATTGACCGAACCATAATGACCATGTTTTACCGTGCTTTTATTGAATCTGTTTTATCCTTTTCTTTGGTGTCATGGTTTGGTCACACTACACTGAGAGGAAAGAATTCCCTTCAGCAGATTGTTAAGCTGTCATCTAAACTGACCGGAGGAACCCTAACCTCAGTAACATCCATGTACGTTAGTCAGGTACAGAGGATAGCTTCTTCTGTTTTAAAAGATGTCCTTCATCCCCTGTATGGAGAGTTTCAGCTTCTTCCCTCTGGTCGGAGGTTTTTAGTCCCTAAATGTAGGACAACACGTTTTAAAAATAGCTTTGTTCCCACTGCTGTTACTGAAATGAACAAACTGAAATAACGTTGAGGCTTTTAGTGGTTAAATGTTTTTATTTTTCATTTTACATATGATTTGGGGAGCCTTAAAGGGGACCACACATTCAAAATTCACTTTTTAATGTTTTTTTACTCAACTTTGGGTATTTACTTCATAAAAAAACAGTCCAAAGGCCAAAAAAATGCACCCAGTGGTTTATTTACTCTAAGTAGATTTATTTAATTGTGATAAGATAGGTTTCGGTTTGAAATCATCGCGCCTGTGACGTCACAGGCGCGAGGACAACCCACACCAACCTGAGTCCAGCCCCGTCACCTAGCAACCCCTGGTTAGGCTCAACCCACTCCAGTTTAAAAGAGTTGACGGTTGTTTTTCCTGATTTCATGGCTAAAAATGTCACAGAGTCTAGCCAGCTAACTCTCTGACCCTCCTGGCCCAGATTATGGATTTAAAATTGATAGTTTTCAGATGGGAACAGATGCGCATGTTTCTGTGTGTGTGTGTTGGTTTATGTGTCATTAGCAGGACCGCAACCATTTACAATCCCGTGTGTGCGCGTGTTTGTGTGTCCTCACATACAGGTTCAGCCAAGATCACTTGAGCTCCTATTTAATTCCATCAGAGCGTCAGGTAGTGTTGATAAAAAGAAAGCCCGCTGTGAGTGTGTGAGTGTGTATGTGTGTGCCGGCCCGCACGTGCTCCTGGAGGGACTCAGATAAAAAAGCCCCCGCTGTGCGTGCGTGTGTGTGTGTGTGTGTGTGTGTGTGTGTGCTTTGCTCCCTCCAAGCTGCGCGCACAGGGAGAAGGAGGGAGAGTCAGAGGGAGAAACGTGCAATAACGTGAACTAACTTCCTCGTCTGCCTTTGGAGGGCGGAGTTAATGTGAGCAGATCTTTGAAGGGCGTGCCACAAGACCTCCTCATCATAAACCGGTCGTTCAAAACGAAAGTTAAAAATGGCAGAATTAAAAAGGGTATAATTGATTATCTAAGAATTATTTTGTGTATTAAATTGAATAAACACTGTCTGGTAACTGCAAAGACATACCATAAAAATTTTAAAAAGCTATATGTGGTCCCCTTTAACACTGTTATGTGCAACATTATCTGTTTATGGTTTCTTTGAAGTGTTTTTACTAAATGTTTTTACTGTTTTTATCTGTGTGTGCGCATGGATGGATGTATGCTTTGTACCACTGCAAACCACATTTACCCTTGGGTATAAATAAAGTAACCTGAACCTGAACCTGAACACAGTTTTTAAAGATGAAGGAGTCAGTTGAATTGTCTCCCTCCTCCCTGCAGGCTCCATTCCCATAAAGGGAGCTACTTTCACTTTATGTGAAAGGGAGAATATTCAACTCATTCCTTCATCTTTAAAAACTGTGTTAGGATAGGCTAAGTGCTTGGTGACTGTCCAGTACTGTACATGTATTCATTTATTTAAAAAAATTTTTTTTTTTTTTTTACTATGTGTTCCTACTTACAAATTTTTTGACATACGAGCGCCCCCTAGGGACGGAACTCGCTCGTAAGTCGGGGACTACCTGTACAGTATTTTCTGGTGTATAGGTCGCACCTACGTTTAGCTCTGCTGCAAATATCTGCCACAGGAACGCACAGCAAGGCTTTTAAGAAGATTAACACTTAAAAACAATTATTTATTTGATAAAAAAATATAGTCAGAGAGTCAGAGTCAGAGTCAGAGTCAGAGAGAATTTATTGTCATTTGCACCGCATGTAGTACATGTGTTGAAAACGAGATTATGTACACAGGGTCCCAGTTACATCCAACAACAAATGCAAGAGAAAAACAATAATAACATCTAGGATTAACTAAGAGAGACATCAGCTAGTAATACACTAAGCCCTAATGTAGTAGAAAAACATCATTATAAACAGCAGCACGAACATGAGCAGATGGTCACAGATGAACGCAGATAGTCACAGATGAACGCAGCAACAAGAAACAGATCAGTATCAGCATGATGTGACATTTTGCAGTGTTTATTCTTATTATTTATTTATTCATGAGTCTGACAGCCTCAGGGTAGAAGCTGTTCCTCAGTCTAGTGGTTCTACATTTGATGCTCCTCAACCTCCGTCCCGAGGGGAGTGGTGCAAAGAGTGAGTGTGCTGGGTGAGTGAGGTCTTTCATGATGCAGGTGGCTCTTTTTCTGCATCTGGAGGTGTAAATGTCTGTGATGGTGGGGAGACTGACTCCCACAGACTTCTGTGCAGCCTTCACCACTCTCTGTAGAGCTTTCCTCTCTGCAACTGTGCAGCCTCCATGCCACACGTTGATGCTGGAGCACAGGACTGCTCTCCACTGCACACCTGTAGAACGAGGTGAGGACTGAGCTTCTCAGACCAGCTCGTCTCAGCCGTCTGAGGAAGTAGAGTCTCTGATGACCTTTCTTGATCAGGCTGGTGGTGTTGTTGCTCCAGCTGAGGTTATCATTCAAGTGTACACCCAGGTACTTGTAGCTGGAGACCACCTCCACCGCAGATCCACCTATATACAGTGGGGTGTGGGTGTGTTTGTTCCTTCTGAAGTCCACAATCATCTCCTTCGTCTTCTTCACATTCATGTGAAGGTTGTTCTCTTTGCACCAGCTCTCCAGATGTTCCACCTCCTGTCTGTAGCTGGATTCATCATTATCTGTGATGCATCCCACCACAGCTGTATCATCTGCAAACTTAACAATATGACAGCCTGGATGTGTGGCTGTACAATCATATGTGAGCAGAGTGAACAGAAGAGGGCTCAGCACACATCCCTGAGGAGAGCCAGTGCTGAGGGTGATGGTGGAGGAGGAGAAGTTGTGGATCTTCACGGACTGTGGTCTGTTTGTTAAGAAGTCTAAGACCCAGTTACAAATAGAGGGGCTTAGTCCAAGTGTGGATAGTTTGTCTATCAGAGTTTGGGGGATCATGGTGTTGAAGGCAGATGTGAAGTCCACAAAGAGCAGACGCACGTATGAGTCCTTCTGATCCAGGTGGGTGAGAGCAGTGTGGACCACAGAGGAGATGGCGTCCTCTGTTGATCGGTTCTCACGGTATGCATATTGATGAGGGTCCTCGCTGATGTTGACGGTTGTCTTGATGTGGGACATGACCAGTTTCTCAAAACATTTAGCGACTATCGGGGTGAGAGCCACCGGTCTATAGTCATTCAGACCAGTCACTGTGGAGCTTTTTGGGACTGGGATGATGGTGGCAGTCTTCAGGCAGGTGGGAACTGACTCCAGTGAAAGTGAGGTGGTGAAGATGTCAGCCAGCACCTCACAGAGCTGGTCCGCACATTCCTTCAGAACTTTCCCTGGGATGTTGTCTGGACCCGTAGCTTTATGAGGGTTGATCCTTCTGAGACTACCTCTCACTTCTGCTGCGGTCACTTTGAGGTGCTCCTCGTCTGGTGATGAGTTGAGTCTAGTTGGTCTGTTTGGATCATCAAAACGTGCATAAAACTTATTGAGGGCATCAGGCAGGGATGGGTCCCTGGGGCATTGTTTGCTTTTGCCCTTGTAGTCTGTTAAGCATTTGATGCCCTGCCACATGCTCATGTGAGGTGAACTGTCCCTCGATCCTCTGTGCATACGCGGCTTTGGCCTTCTTTATGCCATCATCCAGTTCTCTCCTGCACTTTCTCAACTCCTCAGTATCTTTAGACAATATGTCTGAGCTGAACTTATATATATATATATATATATATATATATATATACACACAATTTCAAAATAAATTCTCACCCTGTACTGATAATAATAATAATAATAATGAATTTAATTTATAACTTAATTTAATTTATAATTTAATTTATTTTTCCCCTCCCTGGGCTGCCACCTTACCGTGGTGGAGGGGTTTGAGTGTCCCAATGATCCTAGGAGCTATGCTGTCAGGGGCTTCATGCCCCTAGAAGGGTCACCCAAGGCAGACAGGTCCTAGGTGAGGGACCAGACAAAGTGCAGCCCAAAAACCCCTATGATGAGTACAATTAATGGACTAAGTTTTCCCTCGCCCGGACGCGGGTCACCGGGGCCCCACTCTGGAGCCAGGCCCGGAGGTGGGGCACGCTGGCGAGCGCCTGGTGGCCGGGCTTTTACCCATGGAGCCCGGCCGGGCACAGCCCGAAGAGGAGACGTGGGTCCCCCTTCCCATGGGCTCACCACCTGTGGGAGGGGCCAAAGGGGTCGGGTGCAATGTGAGATGGGTGGTGGCCGAGGGCGGGGACCCTGGCGGTCTGATCCTCGGCTACAGAAGCTGGCCATTGGGACATGGAATGTCACCTCTCTGGTGGGGAAGGAGCCTGAGCTAGTGTGTGAGGTTGAGAGGTTCCGACTAGAAATAGTCGGACTCACCTCAACGCATGGCTCTGGCTCTGGAACCAGTTTCCTTGAGAGGGGTTGGACACTCTTCCACTCTGGAGTTGCCCCTGGTGAGAGGCGCCGAGCAGGAGTGGGCATACTGGTTGCCCCCCATCTTGGTGCCTGTACGTTGGGGTTCACCCCGGTGAACGAGAGGGTAGCCTCCCTTCGCCTACGTGTGGGGGGACGGGCTCTGACTGTTGTTTGTGCCTATGCACCAAACGGCAGCTCAGACTACCCACCCTTTTTGGAGTCCTTGGAGGGGGTATTGGAGAGTGCGCCTCCTGGGGACTCCCTTGTTCTACTGGGGGACTTCAACGCTCACGTGGGCAATGACAGTGAGACCTGGAGGGGTGTGGTTGGGAGGAACGGCCCCCCTGATCTGAACCAGAGTGGTGTTCTGTTATTGGACTTCTGTGCTCGTCATGGATTGTCCATAACGAACACCATGTTCAGGCATAAGGGTGTCCATATGTGCTCTTGGCACCAGGACACCCTAGGTCGCAGTTCGATGATCGACTTTGTTGTCGTCTCATCTGATCTGCGGCCGCATGTCTTGGACACTCGGGTGAGGAGAGGGGCGGAGCTGTCAACTGACCACTACCTGGTGGTGAGTTGGCTCCGATGGTGGGGGAGGATGCCGGTCAGACCTGGCAGACCCAAACGTATTGTGAGGGTCTGCTGGGAACGTCTGGCAGAGTCTCCCGTAAGACGGAGCTTTAACTCCCACCTCCGGGAGAGCTTTGAACACGTTCCGAGGGAGGCGGGGGACATGGAGTCCGAGTGGGCCGTGTTCCGCGCCTCTATTGTCGAGGCAGCTTATCGGAGCTGTGGCCGCAAGGTTGTTGGTGCCTGTCGTGGTGGCAACCCTCGAACCCGGTGGTGGACACCGGCAGTGAGGGATGCTGTCAGGCTGAAGAAGGAGTCCTATTGGGCCTTTTTGGCTTGTGGGACCCCGGAAGCAGCTGATAGGTACCGGCAGTCCAAGCGGCATGCGGCTCGGGTGGTTGCTGAGGCAAAAACTCGGGCGTGGGAGGAGTTCGGAGAGGCCATGGAGAATGACTTCCGTACGGCTTCGAGGCGATTCTGGTCCACCATCCGGCGTCTCAGGGGGGGAAAGAGGTACGAGACCAACACCATTTATGGTGGAGGTGGCGTGCTGCTGACCTCAACTCGGGATGTTGTGAGTCGGTGGGCGGAATACTTCGAAGACCTCCTCAATCCTACTGGCACGTCTTCCACTGAGGAAGCAGAGCCTGGGGACTTTGGGTCGGGTTCTCCGATCTCTGGTGCTGAGGTCGCCGAGGTGGTTAAAAAGCTCTGCGGTGGCAAGGCTCCGGGGGTGGATGAGATTCGCCCGGAGTTCCTTAGGGCTCTGGATGTTGTAGGGTTGTGTTGGCTTACGCGACTCTGCAATATCGCGTGGACATCGGGGGCAGTTCCCTTGGATTGGCAGACTGGGGTGGTGGTTCCCCTATTTAAAAAGGGGGACCGTAGGGTGTGTTCCAACTATAGGGGGATCACACTCTTAAGCCTCCCTGGTAAGGTCTATTCAGGGGTTCTGGAGAGGAGGGTCCGTCGGATAGTCGAACCTCGGATTCAGGAGGAGCAGTGTGGTTTTCGTCCTGGTCGTGGAACACTGGACCAGCTCTACACCCTCAGCAGGGTCCTGGAGGGTGCGTGGGAGTTTGCCCAACCAGTTTACATGTGCTTTGTGGACTTGGAGAAGGCATTCGACCGCGTCCCTCGGGGGGTTCTGTGGGGGGTACTCCGGGAGTATGGGGTACCAGGCCCATTGATATGGGCTGTTAGGTCCCTGTACGACCGGTGTCAGAGCTTGGTCCGCATTGCCGGCAGTAAGTCAGGCTCGTTTCCGGTGAGAGTTGGACTCCGCCAAGGTTGCCCTTTGTCACCGATTCTGTTCATAACTTTTATGGACAGAATTTCTAGGCGCAGCCAAGGTGTTGAGAGGATCCGTTTTGGTGACCTTAGAATCGCTTCTCTGTTTTTTGCAGATGATGTGGTCCTATTGGCTTCATCAGTTCGTGATTTACAACTTTCACTGGAGCGGTTTGCAGCCGAGTGTGATGCGGCCGGGATGAGGATCAGTTCCTCCAAATCCGAGGCCATGGTCTTGAGCCGGAAAAGGGTAGCATGCCCTCTCCGGGTCGGGGAGGAGGTCCTGCCCCAAGTGGAGGAGTTTAAGTATCTCGGGATCTTGTTCACGAATGAGGGAAAACTGGAGCGTGAGATCGATAGGCGGATAGGTGCAGCGTCCGCAGTGAAGCGGGCGCTGTACCGGTCTGTCGTGGTGAAGAGAGAGCTGAGTCAAAAGGCAAAGCTCTCAATTTACCGATCGATCTACGTTCCCACCCTCATCTATGGTCATGAGCTTTGGGTTATGACCGAAAGAACAAGATCTCGGATACAAGCGGCTGAAATGAGTTTTCTCCGCAGGGTGGCTGGACTCTCCCTTAGAGATAGGGTGAGAAGCTCAGTCATCCGGGAGGGACTCGGAGTAGAGCCGCTGCTTCTCCACATCGAGAGGAGCCAGTTGAGGTGGCTCGGGCATCTGGTTAGGATGCCTCCTGGACGCCTCCCTGGTGAGGTGTTCCGGGCATGTCCCACCGGGAGGAGACCCAGAGGAAGACCCAGGATACGCTGGAGGGACTATGTTTCTCGGCTGGCCTGGGAACGCCTTGGGATTCCCCCAGAGGAGCTGCTCCAAGTGGCTGGGGAGAGGGAAGTCTGGGCCTCCCTACTTAGGCTGCTACCCCCGCGACCCGACCCCGGATAAGCGGAAGAAAATGGATGGATGGATGGAATTTATTTTTGGGCAGCACGGTGGCACAACTGGTAGAGCTGCTGCCTCTCAGCGAGCAGGTCCCCGGTTCAAATCCCGGTCCGGGGGCCTTTCTGGGTGGAGTTTGCATGTTCTCTCCGTGCATGCGTGGGTTTTCTCCGGGTGCTCCGGTTTCCTCCCACAGTCCAAAAACATGCATGTTAGGCTGATTGGTGACTCTAAATTGACCCTAGGTGTGAGTGAGAGAGTGGATGGTTGTTTGGTGTGAGTGAGACAGGTCCCTCTTGTAAATGAGTCCCCGTGGCTCAACGAGGCTAGCCTGTATAAATAAAGGTTGAATGAATGAATGAATGAATAACGCACTTTTCATTAACAAAAATCTCAAAGTGCTACAAAGTGTACCAGTAACTAAAATCAAAGATCAAGTAAAATCAATGATAAAACAACTAAAAACAATAATAAAATCAATAAAAAAATGATAATATCAACTAAGATTAAAGATAAAATCATGAGGAGGCAGAGTAGGCTTGCTTAAAAAGAAAGGTCTTTAAGCCTTTTTTAAAGTCAACCAGTGACTGTGGAGCTCTCAGGCAGTCAGGGAGGGAGTTCCATGGGCGGGGGGCAGCCACACAGAATGCCCGGTCTCCTTTAGATAATCTGGTGAAGTTACTGAAAACAGTTTCAGCATCTCACCGCCACCAGCGGAGAGGCGGTGACGTCAATTTGAACCCCGCCCATTGGAACCAGTACTGAAAGCATAATCAGCACTTCATCAAGTTTGCGGACGACACAACAGTGGTGGGTCTCATCAGCAACAACGATGAGACGGACTACAGGAACGAGGTGAGCCGCCTGGCCTTGTGGTGCGGACACAACAATCTCACTCTCAACGTGGAGAAGACAAAGGAGATTGTTGTGGACTTCAGGAAGAGGGATGCCCAACATGCCCCTCTGACCATCAACAGCACCGCAGTGGAGAGAGTAGACAGCACCAAGTTCCTGGGAGTGCACGTCTCAAAGGACCTGTCCTGGAGCAGGAACACTGCATCACTGGCCAAGAAGGCTCACCAGCGTCTCTACTTTCTCCGCAAGCTGAAAAGGGCTGGAGCTTCAACCCCCATCATGAGCACCTTCTACAGAGGTGCCATAGAAAGTGTCCTGACCAGCTGCATCACTGTGTGGTTTGGTGCATGTACTGCATCCTGCCGCAAGAGCCTCCAGCGCATCGTGAGAGCAGCTGAGAAGATCGTGGGCACCTCCTTGCCCTCACTGCAGGACTTACACAGCAAACGCCTCACTCGGAAAGCCCTCTGCATGGCAGGTGATCCCACACACCCACTACACAGCTGCTTCAGACTGCTGCCATCAGGGAGGAGACTGAGGAGTCTCCAGGCTCGAACCAGCAGACTGAGAGACAGCTCTGTTCATCAGGCAGTCAGGATGCTAAACACTCTGCCTGCTCTGCCTCCCCTCCCATTTGAACTGCCTTAACACTAAAAACTTTCTCACACATTACCACACAACACAAAGTTTTTAACACTGGACTCTGTGTCATCAAACGGGTTATTCACTAAACTCTCGGTCATGTGCTCATACAGTTTGCACTACTTCTCATACTTGCACTAATGTTTGTATTACATCACTGCCTATAGTCATAATACTGTTTACATTCTCTGTTTACATTTATTAATACTGTTTACTTTTATTACTACTGCTTACATTTAATTACTACTGTTTACATTTACACTACTCTAATATCTACACCACTGCTGATACATATACAGTGTGCTCTGAACGGTCTTATTTAGGGATGCCCAATGTGCCTTACTGCATATGCCACTTTTTGCCTCTATAACAACATCAACTACTACCTCATACATATACTGTGTACATTAACTCATACGCTGCTTTGCCACTTTGCAAATGTCAATGCTAGAAACCTTTAGTTTATTTTAGTTATACTTTTTATACTCTTTTTTTATACTAGTATGCAAAAACTCAGGACAGTATTATGTTCATTAAATGTTTAATGTTTTAGTTTTAGAGTTGGTGTAAATTTTCATACTCTTATACCACTATGCAAAAAACTCAGGACAGTGTTAGTTTTACTATTTTATGCTTATGTCTATTATTATATGTTTCAGTGTTTCAATGTTTAGATGTTTACTGTTGCACCGAGGGACTGAGAGAAACGCAATTTCGGTCCTGTGTATGTCCTGTACAGTACATATTGCAGATCTGACAATAAAGTTGCCTTTGACTTTTGACTTTGATAATGGAAACACAACGTGTACCGTACCGAGTAGAGTAGAGCCGTGCTGTACTGATTCTACAGGTACTAATGGAAAAGGGGCATTAGAGTAAGCTGCCTGTTTTCATGCATGTCTGGGTAATTTTCTGTTTTAGCTGCATTACTGTTGACAGACGAGGAAACATATATTTGAAGACCTGTTTAAATCTGATTAAGAGCCACTGCCATAGAAAGGCTTAGAAAGCAAAGGCTTTTAGGATTAGGTCCTAGAAAAAAGTTTGTAAGAATATCTGGTTTTATGCTTGATGTTCAGAAAGTTCCATCTTTAAAAGCTTTAAAGTTTGGTCAGTAAAATGGAGAACACTCACCTTGAACAGCCAGAAGTTGCTCATCTGTGGTCCAACGAGCGTTAACCTTCTGGTTAGACTACAACGTCAAAGAGCAGAGCTGAATCAATCTCAAAACAGTTTGTACATCAGACTAAGAATAGAGTTAAGAGTCACTGTGAGGGGAAACGCTGTTAGAAATTACTTGGACTGTCACTAAAAAACATTATAATCCTGATAAATGGCATAAAGAACTGTAAAAACAAACACCCACAAAGTTCCTCTATGACGACGTGACAAAGATACAGGCAACTACTTGAGGCTGCGGCTGATAAAAGCCATTAAACCACAAGGTAAATTCTTATTCTAAATCTTTTCAGGCTTTTAGTAACTTTTTGCTTAAAAATAAACAAGATGCAGTACGTAAAGCATTATTCATTTGAGATTGTGTTTACCCAAATGTTACATGGTAAATGAAATGCATTTATATAGCGCCTTTCTATTTTACTGAGTTACTCAAAGTGCTTTACACTACAATCTGTGCCCTCATTTACCCATTCATACAGTACTTTACTAGATCTCTACAAAGCTAATTGAACAAATAATTCTAGAGACTAATCAGAGCTTTATCACAGTCATTCACCGATGGGACACACAACAGAGGCAAAGAAGGGGTTCAGTGTCTAGCCCAGGGACACTTCGGCATGTGACTGTTGGTGGATTCGAACCCCCAACTCTTGCAACGGAGGACGACTGCTCTAACCACGCTGCCACAGTCGCCCCATGCAGTTAAAGACTGTATGATTTGTTAAGGTTAGAATTTTGTTTTACTTTGGGAGTACTTCAACAATAGATATAGTAATACTGTATATCATGAGAGTACTATTTTCTTGTACCTCAGTCAGTTTGAACTCTTCAATTCCAGACTCCAACATGTGTTTCAGTCCACTGTTCATCTGTTTAGCGTTTTGGACCTAAGGAACAAAACAGAAATCTTAAAATCCCAGAATACTGTACCTGGACACTGAAGTTGGTCTCATCGAATCCAGTCCAATGAACTGAAAACAAGCAAAGGCTTTAAACGTTTGTTCAGGTGCTCCACAGAACATCTTATTCAAAGTGTTAAATTCACAGCAAGTGCTGAAGAGCAGTCTTTTATAATGATTTAATAAAGCTTTGGAGTTTTCTTTTTGTTAAAAATAACGTTTTTTTTTTTTTTAAGCAAAGGGTGCTCAAACAACACTATAATCTGCCCAATGTACCGACCACCTTTAAGACTTATTCCAATATGAGTAAACTGCCAGGGTCTAAGAAGATGGCCTCTTTAGGTGCAGGGAAGGAACTGGATCCATTTTAAAATTAGTTTTAAACTTGCAATTTTTTATTTATTTTAATTGGGTCCTAATTGCTCTGCTTTCACCTGTTTTATTATACAGGAGGTTCCTTGAACGCATCATCACGTTGGACATTCGTGATGACATATGTCACTTCCTGTTTTCTTTGCCGGTAGCTTGAGTAATTTGTTTGCTCGAGGAGTCTTTTTTTTTTCATCTATCTTTTGCACAGTTTTATATTCTAGTACACAAACACCCTCAATACATTTGTTGTTTTTCTACTGTTGGATTGTGCTATAAACACCTTAGCTTAGCATGGCTTCTGGTTCTCTCCCGGCTTCCTCTGCTCTTTCTCTGTGTATCAGATGTTTCGCTATTCCTCTGCCTCCTTAAGCGGTAATGATACATGTAATTAATATATAGACTTATGGTAGCTTTGGAGGAGAGGCTGTCTGAACTGACAGCTGTGCTCTGCACTATTGCTGGGTTTCAGATGACGTAGCAGTGACGTCACAGAATGCAGATGCGGGGCAGGAGCTAAACGCAGCCGTTTCCTTCTGTTGCTGATTCAGCATCAACATGCCTAAATTCTGTGCCGTTTACGGTTGTTGCAACCGCTCTAATCGAGAGATAGATAAAAGTTATTTTCGTGTTCCGAAAGTAGTATGCTACAAGGGGATTAATTTAAAAAAACTTACAGAAAAAAGACGACAAACGTGGATTACAACCTACGGCTAAAAACAGGAGGTGCAGAAACTGACGAGAGTCTGCAGCGACCACTTTGTTACAGGTAAGGGTCGTATCGTTTAAATCATATTTTCAGATATTTTATTGGACAGTAACTAGAAAGACAGGTAAGATATGTTATGCCCTAGCTTGTGTAGTGGTTCAACACTTGGTTGTTCCCAGAAAAAATCCGATTAGAATGCTAATGTTGTTAGCGGTTAGCTTAGTGCTAGGAAAGGCATTTACGTGTTTTACTTTAAAGTGGTGTCTTATATTTAGGTTGTCCGAGTGCAGCAGGTGATGTACATTCCCAAGACTGGGCCCCCACTGTTAACCTGGGGTACCAAAGAAGTAACGAGTGGCCACAAACAGAAGCATCCCTCCGGCGCAGGGAAAGAGCTAAGGCCTGGAAGCTTCTCTGCACTGAGGAGGCCAACAGTCTGGAAGATGAGCTCTGTGAAGAAAGCTTACCAGCCCCTGAAAACGAACGATTCAAAGGTAAAATAATAATAAATAAAAATACTATTTATTTATTTATAGAATTTCTGAACGTAATTTTTAATAATTAAATATTTGCAGATGCAGAATGCCAGACGGATCTAAGCATGGTTGACCTCACAAAGCTGGAGGATGCAGTGAAAGGCTACACAACTGAGATCTGCGACCTTAAGGAAAAAGTCTCAGTGACTAAATTTACTCCTGAAACCTTCCAGAACAACGATAAAACAAAGTTTTATACGGGACTGCCCAACTTTTTAGTTTTGATGCAAATTTTTCAGCTCTGTGAACCTTATACATCAGCATGTCATCACTGTCAGCACTCTCCAAATTTGAGCAATTTATTATGATACTTATGCATCTCAGATTACATCTGCAGCTTCAAGACCTTGCCTATAGATTTAATGTGTCAAAAGCCACTGTGTCTCGAATTTGTTTTAGAACGATTCATGTTCTCCATGAAAGATTACAATTCTTAATAGAGTGGCCTGAGCGACAAGTAATTCAATCAACTATATTTATATAAATATTTTAAGTTTAAATGATTATACATGTATTTATCATTTAAAGTAAATCAAAAGTAAATTAAATCACTAATACTGTTACAGACCATATTTGTACATGTTAATTGTTCATGAAGACAAAAAAAAAATTTACCCAATAAGGTTGAATATTTTTAATTTATTCAATGAACTCCATAACCAATCTTTGTGAATATTGGTCAGTTAAAATGACATGAGTTTTGCTATTGAAATAAAAACATTTTTCTGAAGTAGACTCATTTTGCAACATTTGTGACATATGACATTTGTATGTGCTGTTATTTAACATATTAGAACACCTTTGAAATTCACAAGCTAATCTCATATTGATTTAAATATATCATTTGATTTAACATACTTAACTTTTCAATTAAGATTATTGTAAATAAAAAACAGCTGTCATGACATGTAACAACATCACATGACCCTTCTGCAGAGTGCTTGCTACAGGTGTAGCTGAAACATGTTATGGTAGTGACAAATGTTTTTGGGGAAAAAAAGAGCAACTGTTTAAATTTGTATAAACTTTTCAAACTCCTTTCATCAACTACTCCAAATAACATTCTTGATTCTTAGATTGGTTAGTCACGTGTGGATTTCTGTCCCAGGATTTCAGGTAGGATGCAATGTGTAAAATAGTGCTGAATTTTGGGAACTGCTGTTTCCCACAGCTGGTCATCTGGCAGAATTCTTTCCACATAAATATCATTTTCACTCCATACTACAAAATCACAATATTGTACATCCACAATGTGAATCTGATCCTGGAGCTGATGGTAATAAGGATGGTTCCTATCCAGTTGTACAGAATCTCCAACCTTGACGAGACGACGAGACAAAAACCAGGCTGTCCAGCACACATCCTCAGACCGACTTCATGCTGTTTGCTCTGTGGGCACTGAAGGACAAGACAATGAAACTTAGACATAAAAAATAAATACGGTAGTCTCCAAAACATTTCAATATGATACTTTTTTAAAGATTGTGTTTCACTCATTTCACTATCCAACACCAATGTTAGAAAATGAGACTATATTTATGTCTCTGTCAACCAGGTGTGTTCCACAGGTAAGAATGTATTAATCTGGACTAAGTTTTAAAAGGTGATGGAAAGGTCACACATTTTTTAACTGGAAACAAGGCAACATCCCACAAACTGCAAGACCATCCCCAAAACTACGGCTACATGCTGTGAAATATGCAAACAACAAAGATTTGAGTAAAAAATTATAGTTGTAACATTCATACTGTGAGGTGCGCAAAGTCTGCAGTGCAGTACCCTAATGCATGCTCAATAATCCAGGTAGAAAAATCTAAAAAAGCTAAGTCTGCAGTGCAGTAGTCCAAACCTTTTGAGAAATAAATTTTACCTTGATTTCACACACCCTGGCTCCATGACAGTCACATGAAACGACTCCATCTGGTGAGGCTCCCATGTATGGCCACCTTGAGTTTAACCAGCTAGTATCTGAAGTTACAAAGAAGATACGATCACCTTGATGATACTGTATTATCAAAACAAAAAAAATCATAATATTTTCAGTACATTAACTTACCTTTTTAATGGAGTTACTGTAGATCTCTGACCTACAGTGTAGAAATGCATATGACTCAACGTTAACACATACAACTCCAGCACGAATTTGGCTTTACAGAAGCTAAATATATTATTTTTAAGTAGATCCACGCACATAGAAATAACAGGGGGCTAACTAAACTTGTTGTTAGCATTAGCGATAGCGTAGTTAGCATAGGCTAATTACTAAATAAATAATACATCTCACTACTCACCCGGGCAGAAACAAGTCGACAACCATTTAAAGCTTCTTTTGATCCTAAATGGTTAACCCAAAACTCGTCCTCGCCAGTTTATTTAGGGCTTTGGCATACTTGCTGTAATCCATTCTGCTGTGTTTTGAACTGGGGAAAATCACTTCCTGCCCCGCATCTGAATTTCCCGCCACTTCCGGGTCACGTGATTGCAACCCAGCAATAGAGAAACCATTAGCTAGCCAGCGCAGAACCACAGAGACTAGCCTCCAGCAGACCCCGAGCAGCCGGGACCCCAGGCCTCCTCACTCAGTGACACACCCGCTGAGAAGCAAAACAGGGTTAATGGCAGCCCCATAGTCCGAAACGTGGCTATAGGAACTCCAGCGACCATAGTTAAATGCAATCCAGGGGCCAGAGCAGGCGATAGAGAATCTTATCTGAAACTGCTGACTAAGGCTAAGGCAAAACACAGTAAGATTGTTATTCATGTTGGCGGTAATGACGCATGGTTACGCCAATCGGAGGTCACTAAAATTAATGTTGCTTTGGTGTGTGACTGCTAAAACCATATCGGACTCCGTAGTTTTCTCTGGCCCCCTCCCCAACCTGACCGGCGATGACATGTTTAGCTGTATATCGTCGTTTAACTGAATTCAGTACAAAACTGCTCTCATTACACATCATTGCTTACACAGAACTTCACCAGATTATCTAAAGGACATTCTTGCACCATACTCATCCACCCGGTCTCTACGATCACAGAACAGTAATCTACTTCACATTCCGAGAACCAAATTAAGGACCATGGGAGACCGGGCATTCTGTGTGGCTGCCCCCCGCCTATGGAACTCCCTCCCTGACTACCTGAGAGCTCCACAGTCACTGGTTGACTTTAAAAGCGGCTTGAAGACCTTTCTTTTTAAGCAAGCCTATTCTGCCTCCTCATGATTTTATCTTAGTTGATATTATTATTGATTTTTACTTGTTTTATCACTTGTTTTATTTGATCTTTGATTTTGTTGCACTTTGTAGCACTTTGAGATTTTTGTTAAAGCTGCACTATGTAACTTTTTAATTGCAATGGTTACTTCGTGTTGTGTCAGTGGGTGTTCCAGTCGGGTAGACGTTTGGGCAACGCGCAGGTTTATCTTAATCAAAAAAAAAGTAAACGTGAAGGATTTATCTCATCGGAAAAGCTCACTGCAGCTCCTCTCTCGGAGCCTGCTCTGAAGGATCTGCTCAGAAGACGTCGTCCTTTTGGCCGGTAAACAAAATATTCTACATAAATCATTTTGTGAAACTATGTCAGAACAATGTTAGAGTACAACTGTCTGTGTGTTAGAGCAGTTTTTTCTTTTTCATTATTTAGCAAACCGTCTTGCATGCTGTTAGCTTAGCATGTCGCTAACGCGACAGAGGCCTCCTCACAGTCCACCGGGACCGGCGGGGAGACCGTCCCAGACGGGAGCCAAGTCGTGCGGGCGACGCGTCGGTCCCATGGGACGTGCCCCCGCGGCCGCGACGGATCCACGCCGTCCGACCTGAGCTCCCGCGAGCCTCGCTCCAGATGCTAACAACATGCTAACTTCCAACACGGTAAGACTCAAAGTGCTGGTTCTGGTCTGTGTTCAGCTTGGACTGTTTGTTGGCTGTGTGTTATTTTAGTTAAACCTTTTTTTAGCTGGTTAGAGTCAGAGTCAGAGAGTCAGAGAGTCTTTATTGTCATTTGCACCGCATGTGGTACATGAGATGAAAACGAGATTATGTACACAGAGGTCCCAGTTACATCCAACAACAATGAAAGAGAAAAACAGTAATAACATCTAGAACTAACTAAGAAAAGCATCAACTAGTAATACACTAAGCCTAATATAGTGGGAATAAACAGCAGCACGAACATGAGTTTGTATGAGCAGATGGTCACAGATGAATACAGCAACAAGAAAACAGATCAGCATCAGTATGATGTGATATTTTGCAGTGTTTATTTTTTATTTTATTTTTATTTATTCATGAGTCTAACAGCCTCAGGGTAGAAGCTGTTCCTCAGTCTAGTGGTTCTACATTTGATGCTCCTCAACCTCCGTCCTGAGGGGAGTGGGGCAAAGAGTGAGTGTGCTGGGTGAGTGAGGTCTTTCATGATGCAGGTGGCTCTTTTCCTGCATCTGGAGGTGTAAATGTCTGTGATGGTGGGGAGACTGACTCCAACAGACTTCTGTGCAGCCTTCACCACTCTCTGCAGAGCTTTCCTCTCTTCAACTGTGCAGCCTCCATGCCACACGTTGATGCTGGAGCACAGGATGCTCTCCACTGCACACCTGTAGAAGGAGGTGAGGACTGGGCTGCTCAGACCAGCTCGTCTCAGCCGTCTGAGGAAGTAGAGTCTCTGATGACCTTTCTTGATCAGGCTGGTGGTGTTGTTGCTCCAGCTGAGGTTATCATTCATGTGTACACCCAAGTATTTGTAGCTGGAGACCACTTCCACTGCAGACCCACCTATTTTCAGTGGGGCATGGTTGTGTTTGTTCCTTCTGAAGTCCACAATCATCTCCTTTGTCTTCTTCACATTCATGTGAAGATTATTCTCTTTGCACCAGCTCTCCAGGTGTTCCACCTCCTGTCTGTAGCTGGACTCATCATTGTTTGTAATGCATCCCACCACCGCTGTATCATCTGCAAACTTAACAATATGACAGCCTGGAAGTGTGGCTGTACAATCATATGTGAGCAGAGTGAACAGAAGGGGGCTCAGCACACATCCCTGAGGAGAGCCAGTGCTAAGGGTTATGGTGGAGGAGGAGAAGTTGTGGATCTTCACGGACTGTGGTCTGTCTGTTAAGAAGTCTAGTACCCAGTTACAAATAGAGGGGCTTAGTCCAAGTGTAGATAGTTTGTCTATCAGAGTTTGGGGGATCATGGTGTTGAAGGCAGATGTGAAGTCCACAAAGAGCAGACGCACGTATGAGTCCTTCTGATCCAGGTGGGTGAGAGCAGTGTGGACCACGGAAGAAATGGCGTCCTCTGTTGATCGGTTCTCACGGTATGCGTATTGATGAGGGTCCTCATTGATGTTGACGGTTGCCTTGATGTGGGACATGACCAGTTTCTCAAAACATTTAGCGACTATCGGGGTGAGGGCCACCGGTCTATAGTCATTCAGACCAGTCACTGTGGAGCTCTTTGGGACTGGGATGATGGTCGCGGTCTTCAGGCAGGTGGGAACTGACTCCAGTGCAAGTGAGGTGGTGAAGATGTCAGCCAGCACCTCACAGAGCTGGTCCGCACATTCCTTCAGAACTGATTGAGACAGTTCTGATTAGATTAGATCTAGATTAGATCTGATTGAGACAGTTTACACATCTTTTTTGGATTTAAAGCTGTGAAGCTCTGCACTGTGAAGCCGGTGTGCGCTCGCTCCTTGTAATAATTAAATAATTAATGATATCGGAGTAACTACTTTGTGACAAGTTGTCTGATTCGTCTGCCATGATTTCTTTCTCAAACTCATTTAACTCCGACCACTGCCATTTTGCTATTGTTCCTTGGTGAAGCTGTGGTAGCTCGTGTTTTTGTCCGTATAATTTCCTCTGCTCGTTCGCCATCTTGCCTTTTCTGCCTTCAGATGTGGTGCGAAAACCGGTTTGCGCAATACTGGGGGCGTGTCTGGGAACTATGTATTGACATGCCTTTTTTTTAACCCCGCTCTAAAAAGAATCAGAATAGGGAATCGATAGGAATCGGATTTGAAACCAATACAGAAATTCTTAAGTTATATTTAATACCTTTTAATACCTTTTTAATACCATCACAATATTTTTTAATACCATCATGACACTGAGCTGTAATCGTAGCGGCAGACTCTTGTACTTCAGTTCAGAGCAACTAATTGTAAAGCGATAGATTACTGTGATTTTCTTCCTAAACTTTGGTAGTAAATGTAGTTTTGTAATAATTACTGGATACATCAAGTTGCTTCTTGCCTCAATAAAAGCACTGACCTATTTGTTATTTAAATCTAACCCAAGACAAAAAGTTATTTAATTGTTCCCACACGCAACCTATCTCTAATGGCAAACAAAAAACTGTAAACTTGAAAACAGAACAGTTTGAATAAAATAATTCAACACAACACATGCACAATTCAAAAAGAGAGGTAGAAAAATAATACATAACTACCATATTTTTCATCCTGTGTTGCAGTTTTTTGCATAATTTACATGCCTTGCAACTTATAGGCCAAAGTGACATATTTATAGATTTTTTCCCATATTTATAAACCATTTTTTGACTGAGATATGACCGTTTCCATTCATTCTGACTGAAAAAAAAAAAAACCAGCAGTACTTGATGGTCCCAGAGTAATAGTTGTATGGCATGCTGTTGGCTGTTGTATCATGTAATAGGAAAACGTGCCTATAATGACAAATTTTAAAAAGTTAAAGACAAAAACAACTGGATTTTATTTATTATACTATACTTTATACTTTATTGTTTTTCTCTTGCACTTTTTAGAATTCACCATGTCCTGGATGACTGAGAATCTCTTCAGCTATTAATAACTCAATCGGCCTGCCATACTTTCCACCACTCTGCTTGAAACAGTCAATCCAACTGCACCGCCCCAGTGAAATGCAGCTAATTTGACCATTAAAGTGCATTTATTAAGAAAATGATAGACTGAGACACACCTCTATAATTTCGAGCTAACAAATAATTGTTTAGGTACTTTTCTTGTTAAAAATGTCGGAGAAACGAGCCGCGTTCCTGCTTCCCGTTTCTCGTCCTCTGCGCGTTCACAGTGCACACAAGCAGCGAAACATTTTTTTTTAAATGCAGCTAATTTGACCATTAAAGTGCATTTATTAAGAAAACGTTAGACAGAGACACACCTTTGCTATAATTTCGAGCCAACAAATAATTGTTTAGGTACTTTTTTTGTTAAATGTTGGAGGATAAAGCTGCTTTCCTGTTTATTCTTTTAGTTTAGTTTTGTTTTGTTTTTTGAATGTCCAGAGGACCAGACTTAGCTTTTTGGGATTTTTCTACCTGGATTATTGAGCATGCATCAGGGTGCTTTCCTGTTTCTTTTTACAGACATGACAAAAAGTTGGTTTGACATGGTTTGACTACTGTTGTTTAATCTGATTGTTGGAGATAAGGGGCAGATATAATAAGATTTATTCTTCTTTCTGCTACCTTTCATTTTTTTTTTTTTTACATTTTGTACACTATCATTATGAGATCGTCTTGTATTGTTTCTTTTGTAAAAAAATGAACAAATTTAATAAACATTTAATAAACAATAAACAAAAAGCCTCGCCTCCGCAAGCTGTAGGTGCGAACGCACACTGACTGACGATATGACGTCAGAGTTTTAGCTAAGGTCCTACACGGATATAAATTTAGAAAAGATAAATAAATTCACAGACATTTTTTTAGGTTTTAAAAAAATAATACCTCGTCAGATGACATTTATTACTTTTTAATACTTTTTAATGGCTGTAATTTGTGTTAATTTTATTTACTACCTTTTAATACCTTTTACAACCCCACGGATACTCTGTAAACAAAGCATCGGAATCGGAACCGGAATTGTTCAAATTCAAACGATGCCCAACCCTAATCATTGCTGAACGATGGAAAAATCATGGCGCATCTGATTGACAAAGATCAAACAGGCTTCATCCTGGGACGTAAAACTCAGGACAGCATCAGGAGAACCCTCCAAGTACCGGTAGTCGACTCAATACAATCCCAAAAAACTAGA
The DNA here is from genome assembly GCA_038048925.1 of Garcialebias charrua. NCBI lineage: Eukaryota > Metazoa > Chordata > Actinopteri > Cyprinodontiformes > Rivulidae > Garcialebias > Garcialebias charrua. The sequence goes on along the minus strand of JBBPBX010004146.1, from coordinate 6,220 downwards.
GCTATCCGAGTAAGCCTAGATGCAGAAAAAGCATTCGATAGTGTAAACTGGAACTTCCTGTGCAGTACTCAAAAGACCCTGATGCATGCTCAATAATCCAAGTAGAAAAATCTAAAAAAGTATTCTGAAAAAGAAAGGCAGCGCTGATTAAAATTAGCTGCAGCTTCGTACACTCCGTCCATCTTTTGGGCGGCTGTGCGTACATGTTCTCGCTGTACTTCGGTGCAATGATAACAAAGCTTATTCTGATTCTAAAAACGCTAAGTCTGGCCCTCTGGAAATTCGAAAAAGTACTCAAAAGATTTGGTTTTAATAAAGACTCAATTAAATACATAAAATGCATAAAAATCATTTATCAAAATCCTATAGCGAGAATAAAAATGTCAGTCTAACAAAACAGATAAAGCTCGAGCGAGGTACTCGCCAAGGATGCTGCCTCTCACCTCTTCTCTGCATTATACACTGAACCTTTGGCACAATATGTGCGGGAGAGTGAGGTGAGAGGAATCAATATTAACAGAAGAGAACATGTCATAAGCCTATTTGCAGACAACATTATAATATACCATACTGTACCTGGATAAGCCAAATCAAAATATTATTCCTTTGGTTGTTCTGGTGAATTATTTCTCTAAACACTCAGGTTATAAAATTAATGTTGCCAAGACTCAGGTGCTGTCATTTAATTAAACATTATCAGAAGAGATCAGAACCAAACTCAAGATAAATTGGGATTTAAAATCCATAAGTAATAATACTGTAACTAAAAAACTAAGTCATCTTTATAAGGCTAACTATGACACTATTAACCTCCAAATTAGACAGGACTTAAACAGATGGACAACTCTTGCATTAGATCTAAACTCACGAATCTCTGTAATAAAAATGAATATCCTCCCCCAGTTATTACATCTTTTTCAAGCTTTTCCCGTTAGGATCCCACCAGAGAGATTTAAATACTGGGATAAGATTATTTCTAGATTATTTGGAATGGCAAGAGGCCCAGAATAAAATATTCAACACTACAGTTGTCAAGGGAACAGGGTGGAATGGCACTCCCTCACCTAAAGGATTACTATTGTGTAGCACAACTACGACATGTAATTAAATACCATACCATACCATTTTATTTATAAAGCACTTTAAACAGGAACAAGTCCACACCAAAGTGCTGGACAAACAAACACGCAACAGGCAAATGGTGTGATCAAACCTGCTGTGATAAGTGGAAAGACATTGATGGTAGTGGGCGATGTCCCACTCCAGACATTACTTTGGGATGATAAACTTAGGAAGGCAAAACAGCACCGACTTGATTCAATAACTTCTCATACCTTGGACATCTGGTTTGAAAAGATAAAACAAAACAAACTGGGAAAGGAAGTTGGGATGATACATTGGGTTGCACATGATGGCTGTTTTACACCAAACAAGCATGATCAGGAATTTAAAAATTGGGAGTACAGCTAAATAACTGCAATCTGTACTATAATTAAAGATGGTAAGATGATGAGTTTTGAAGAATTATTAGGAAAATATCAACTGGAGAAAACTGACATATTTCGATATTTGCAGCTCAGAAACTATTTTCTAGGGGAAATACAAAGCTTTCAAACATCATATGGTGTACTTGGCTGGGTGATTTGTAAGGGATTCAATTTATCTGTGGAATTTAGAGTAAAACGTATTGCAACAGCGTCACTTTTGAATTTGTCACGCCACCACGCCCACATCCTCCAGCGAAAACTGTTTGTAATTTAAAATAAGTCAGACCAACTTATATGCCTTCTAACACAGGATCATCCTGTACTTTTTATTCTTTTTATTCTTTTATCCTGTTTTATATTATAGTTTGTATGAATGTGTTGGCTGTCTCACTACCATTACCTGCTGTAAATGAATTGCCCCTCGGGGACCTAATAAAGTTGAAGTTGATTAGTTCAAGGGTGTCAGAAAGACAGCATTCAAAGAAAACAAAAGTGACTTCCTGTTCTGAGGGGGTGGGGCTTTGATGACATCAGAACATGACCATAGAGTATTGTCGGGCATCCAACAGGGATGACTCGCGCCAAGTTTGGTACACTTCAGTCTTTCAATGTGAAAGTAATAGCGTTTGGAAATGTACGGCGTGAAGCGCAAATTTGAGGCCTGGCCACGCCCCTTTAGTACCGGTATATACAAAAATGCACGCTTTAGGTAACTTTTACTCCCCAGTGTGTTAAGGGCATATTAACCAAGTTTGAAGGCAATCCTTCAAAATCCCTAGGAGGAGTTCATTAAATTTTGCAGTTAGAAACGCCCAAAAATTACCTTTTGACCCAAAATGGCCGACTTGCTGTTGGTTTTGGACGAGGGCTCTAAGAGACTTTTTCATAGGTCCTGAGATGATACAGATGTTCACAGAGTTTCAGAATTATCGGTCCAAAAATGGCTTGGGGTAGAGGTTTTAAAATATTCTAGGTGGTGCTGGTGAGGTTATAGGCCAATTATCATGGTTTCCTGTTCCAAGGGTGGATAATGATTGATCATATTGACTTTGGTGCACCTCAGTTCAAATCTGTGGAATTTAAAGCCAAACGTATGGCGACGGCGTTACGTCTAACTTCGCCACGCGGCACCGCCCACATGCTCCACCCAAAACTATCAGTGTTGGAAGTCAAGTTACACCAACATGTCTTGAGTCACTGGACACACCATCATGCTGATTAGGTAACAGGGGTCAGATTTGGACCGTTCAATGTAAAATTGTACACTTCCTGTTGTCAGGGGGCATGGCTTAAGTGATGTCATGATTTGACCATTCAGTCTTGCAAGGGACTGGATGTGGATCAATCACTGAAGGTTTGATGCATTAGGTAGTTTTCGTGTAGATGCTATTAGCGTTTCGTTTATCATGGCGAGATGTCAAACTTTGAGGTCCGGCCCCGCCCTTTCAGCATGCTCCGAAACGAACTGTTTAGGTAACTTTTGGGCTCCGATGCCTTTTGAACAAAATGAACAAGTGTGAAACCGATTGAGTGAAATTCCTAGGAGGAGTTCGTTCAAATGCCGAGGCTGTAAACCACCCAAAAGGTGTGAAATTTGGGACGGCGTTCCAAAATGGCGACCTTCCTGTTTATCGTACAACGTTGGTGCTGGAGGGTTTTCTGTGCATCTTGGGAAATTGGACAAGTGTACCAAATTTCATGCTTCTAAAACAAACTAAGGTTAAGGCAGAGGTTATTTTGAAAATGTACAGGTGGTGCTCTGGAACAGTTTCTGTTGTGATTTTTGCCACGCCCCCAAAATACATACATTTTCACCAGTCCTGATGCAGCTGCCAAATTTGGTGAGTTTTGAGATATGCTAAGGCCCCCAAAAGGCCAATTCATTTGGCGGAAAAATTTCAGCTCGGGCCTGAAATACTACAATTACAATAGGCCTTCGCAGCGCTTACCTGCTTGGGCCTGAATATCATCTGAAGAATGGCAGGATATATGTATAAATCAGAGCACAACAACAAACTCCAGACTTTGGAGAGAGTTTGGGTGGAAAAAACTCACTAGGGTTTTCATTACACCTAAGTTAAACAGTAAACAAACCAAATCTCATTTATCAAGTTGGAGAATGTGTGGAAATATAGAAGCAAATCATACACATATATTCTGGGAGTGTCCAAAATTAGATTAATATTGGTGAAATGTGAATATTATGTGAATTGTGAATATTGGTGAAATGTGAATATTAATATTAAGTCTATTGCAATATTTTACAGGGTTAAAAATTTATTAAACGATAAGGCACTTTATTTGCTGTATAATACATTATTTGTGCCACACTTAATTTATGGTGTTAACGTCTGGGGTACAGCGTGTAAATCAATTACAATGCCTATTTTTATATTACAGAAGAGAGTTATTAGAATTATCACCAGAAAGAATTTCCATCATCCATCAAGCATTTTGTTTTATCAAATGAAACTGCTGAAGTTTTATGATTTAGTTGATTATAATATCTTGTTAGTTTTGTACAAAGCACAAAATAATGCACTTCCTTCAAATATTCAAAAATACTTTGTTAGAAGAACGAGTAGTTATAATCTTAAAGGGATGAATCTTTTTGTTAAGCCATATTTTAGGACTAGTTCACGGGGAAGATCTACCTTAGTTAGAGGAATAGGGTTATGGAATGAATTGGAATCAGACATTAAAGTGATTGATTCAATGGCTGCTTTCAAAAGACTGATTAAGCTTAATCTGTTAAAATTATACATTTAAATGTGTTGGAATTTAAATGTTGTATGTGATGCAGAAGGTATAAAATATATAAAATATATAATATAAAATTAAAAATTATAAATTTAGTTGTTCTTTTCTTGGGAATCAAGTGAGTTGGTTGTATGAAGAGGTTATTGATGGTTGAAACTAAGTTATGGAAATTATATGAGTTTGTTATATGAATTGTTTTGAAGACCCCGAGGAGGGAAACATGTCAGGAGACAGAGGAGAAGAGGAAAGTGAAGAATGTAGGACTGAGGGTTGCAACTCTAAATGTGGGGACAATGACAGACAAAGGTAGAGAGCTGGCTGACATGATGCAGAGAAGGAAGGTAGATGTTTTATGTGACATGATGCAGAGAAGGAAGGTAGATGTTTTATGTGACATGATGCAGAGAAGGAAGGTAGATGTTTTATGTGACATGATGCAGAGAAGGAAGGTAGATGTTTTATGTGTCCAAGAGACCAAGTGGAAGGGCAGCAAGGCTCGCAGCATTGGAGCAGGGTTCAAACTGTTTTACCATGGTGTGGATAGAAAGAGAAATGGAGTAGGGGTGGTCCTGAAGGAGGAGTTGGCAAAGAATGTAGTAGAGGTGAAGAGAGTGTCAGATAGGGTGATGTGTCTGAAGGTAGAAGTAGAAGGTCTGATGCTAAACATAGTCAGTGGTTATGCTCCACAGGTTGGATGTGATGGGGAGGAGAAAGATCTGGATGAAGTGATAGAGAGTATTCCCAGGGAGGAAAGAGTGGTGATTGGAGCAGACCTGAATGGACATGTTGGTGAAGGAAACAGAGGATGAGGAAGTGATGGGTAGGTTTGGTGTCAAGGAAAGAAACCAGGAAGGACAGATGGTTGTGGATCTTGCCAAGAGAATGGAAATGGCTGTAGTCAATACTTATTTCCAAAAGAGGGAGGAACATAGATAGATAACTTTATTACAGACTCAGAGTCCAACCTACATAAGAGACAACGAACATGATAAAATTAAATAAAATAAAAAAAAACAGAGTGACCTTGTGATTTTATCACTTGTTTTATTTTGATCTTTGCTTTGTTACACTTTGTAGCACTTTGAGATTTTTATTAATGAAAAGTGCATTATAAATTGAATTCATTATTATTATTATTATTAAGAGTGGAGGAAGGAGTACACAGGTCGACTACATTCTGTGTAGAAGAGGAAACCTGAGGGAGATTGGAGACTGTAAGGTTGTGGCAGGGGAGAGCGTGGCCAGACAGCATCGGATGGTTGTGTGTAGAATGACTGTTGTTGTGAAGAAGAGAAAAAGAGTAAAATCAGAGAAGAAGACCAAATGGTGGAAGATGAAGAAGGAAGAATGTTGTGAGAAATTCAGAGACGAGCTGTTAAAGGCTCTGGGTGGTAAGAAAGAGCTTCCAAGTGACTGGGCTACTACAGCAACAGTAATTAGAGAGACAGGTAGGAAGGTACTTGGTGTGTCATCTGGACAGAGAATGGATGATAAGGAAACCTGGTGGTGGAATAGTGAAGTGCAGGACGCCATTCAAAGAAAGAGATTAGCCAAGAAGAAATATGACAGTGAGAGGACTGAAGAGAGGAGACAGGAATATAAGGAGATGGGACATAGAGCAAAGAGGGAAGTAGCTAAGGCAAAGCAGAGGGCGTACAATGAGTTGTATGGGAGACTGGACACTAAAGAGGGCGAGAAGGACTTGTACCGATTGGCAAGACAGAGGGATCAGGCTGGAAAGGATGTGCAGCAGGTTAGGCTTATTAAAGATGGGAATGGGAATGTTCTAACAAGTGAGGAGAGTGTGATGGGAAGATGGAAGGATTACTTTGAGGAGCTAATGAATGAAGAGAATGAAAGAGAAAGAAGAGTGGAGGTCATAGAAACTGTGGACCAGGAAGTGGGAAAGATTAGTGAGGGTGAAGTCCGGAAAGCTCTGAAAAGAATGAAGAAGGGGAAGGCAGTAGGACCTG
>JBBPBX010004145.1:60283-78349 GCA_038048925.1 Garcialebias charrua | reverse complement strand
AACATTCACGTCACGTGACTGATCAGCTGTTTCCGCTCCGGACAACATGTAACATCGCTAAAACTAGTTGGCATGACAGAATAAATACAACTTGCCCGATAGCAACACATACCTGAAATATTCTCTCCATTTTGCCGAGATGTCTGTTTTCAAACGCTACTTCCTGTTTACTGTGGAAGTGCGTAACGCTGACGTCTGACGTATGGCGCTGACGTGTGACGTAATGACGCTGACGTCTGACGTAGAGACGCTTTGCGTGGCATTGCAGATGCGCTTCAAGCCAGTTTAATGGAAACACTTCTGATCCTCATAATTTTAATTTACATTTTAGCGAAATTTTCTAAAATTCGCTCAAAAATCGAATTTAAATTGGATGGAAACATAGCTACTGCCTAAAGGAGGGGGAGGTGGTGGGGGGTTAGAGTGAGGAGGTGTGGCCAGGAGGAGAGACCGTGGCTCTGACCGTGACATGCAGCTAGCATTAGCATAATTTATGCAACATGGAGAGTGATCACAGCGACACAGCTAGTTACATCAGTGAGGTGGAGGACTTTGAGGTGGAGGACTTTTCACCCCCTCCCTCACAAGAAGCTGAGAGAGACTTGGAGCAAAGCTAATAATATATATACTGCTAACCTGACAAAACTCACAATGCTAATGCTAAGGCTATGTTGCTATTGCTAATCCAACTCCTGATCTCTACAGGGGAGTGGCTCTGCTTGAACCACTTCTATACTCACGCAGCAGAGGATGTGACGACAGAGTGTACAAAACACGTCAGAGTGAACTTTCGTTGACCAATATGTAAATTAGGCTGCAGTACCACAGTTCAACCCATAGGATTAGTGTAAACTCGTTTTTAGACCAAATATTGCCGATTTGAACAAATACGCACAAAAACATGAAAATTAACACAGACATAGTGCTATACAACATTTTACACACATTCTAGGGAGTTTTATCAGATTAAAAAAAGTTAATTTTGGGGTAAGTTCCTCTTTAAGTTAAAGGACCTTCTGAGTATCACCATTTGTGTTCATTCTTCAAATATCCAACTGAGACATAACAGACCAAATGATACAAAATAGTAAGTGGTTTATTTACAAAAGGTTACTGTTCAGGAACTCAGGATGGAGCTGCAGGAAAGGGGATATGATGAGTATCTTTATGTCAGAGTGTAACATGATGATAATCCAGAGAAACAAGTATTAAGGGTTACTTTATGTTCTTCTCTTTTAGGTTTGGAGTTGGAACCAGGTGATTCCAGGATGGGGGAGCAGACCAAGGAGACCAGGTAAGTGGAGGATGGTGCGAGAGAGTGGTGGAACAAACCTTAGTCTCTATGGTAGATGTTTAGTAGTTGTATTTTTCTGTGTAGATGGTTGATGTATGAGAACTGAAGGATCCACAGCGAACTCAAGACACTGGGGATCAGGTGTTGACACAAAGCAGAACCAGGACAATGAAGAAGCAACGCACAAGGGGAGCACAAGGAGAAAAACCGGTTTGGTGTTACAGCAAGGATCTGAGTGTGCACTAGAGCCGGACAAAGAACCATGAATGGAACGTTCCAGTTGAGTCATGGTAAATGGACTGTACTTATGTATATAGCACCTTTCTATCCAGTCAAAATATGCAAAGCACTTTACAACACAACCTGTGCCCCCATTTACCCATCCACACAGCACTCTACCAGATCTCTACAAAGCTAATCTGAATCTGTAGAGATAAATCAGTGCTTTAGATCACATTCATACTCCGATGTTAGTAAGTGCCATGTGTTGCCATCATTACAATGATGTCTGCATTTAATCCATCACACCTGTGATACACCCAGGTGGAGCAGTGGGCAGCTATGTAAGCACCCAGGGAGCAACTGGGAATTAGGTGTCTTGCTCAGAGACACCACGACCTGTGGAAATGGCTGGGGATTGAACCTGGGACCTTCAGATCCCAAGTTGGCTGCCCTACCTATACCCCATCTCAGCCGCACAAGGGACACACATCGGAGGCCATGAAAGGTTCAGTGTTTATGTTTATGTTTATTACATTTGTTCATTTTTTTACAAAAGAAACAATACAAGACAATCTCATAAATGATAATGTACAAAATATAAAAAAATGAAAGGTAGCAGAAAGAAGAATAAATCTTATTATATCTGCCCCTTACTTCCAACAATCAGATTAAACAATAATAATCTTCAACCAACAGTACAAAATGACTAACTCTTTCTAATTTTCTAACTAATACAATACACATTACGCTATTTCATATATATTTTTAACACATTTGTTTTGATCATTTTCTTAAATGTAAACATTGACTTGGCATTTTTAACTACATTCTCCAAGCCATTCCATAATCTAATTCCCTGGATTGAGGTAGAACGTCCCTTCAAACTAGTTCTGAATTGTGGTTTTACAAACATCTCTGTCCCCTTAAGATTATAACAACTTTGTCTTTTAACAAAATGCATTTGGATATTTAAAGGTAATGCATTATTTTGAGCCCTATACATAACTGATAAAATATTATAGTCTACCAAATCATGGAACTTCAATAACTTCAGTTGATAAAATAATGTACTTGATGGATGACGGTAATGTTTTCTAGTGATAATTCTTACAGCTCTTTTCTGTAATACAAAAATAGGCTTTGTGATTGTTTTACACGCTTTCCCCCAAACATCAATACAATAGATTAAGTGTGGAACAATGATTGTGTTATACAACAAATACAGAGCTTTATCATTCAATAGGTCTCTGACTTTGTACAGTACTGCAATCGATTTAGCTATTTTTATTCTTACAGAATTTATGTGTTGTTTCCATGTCAGTTTGTCATCAATGATAACACCCAAAAACTTCACCTCACTCACTCTACAAATCTCAACACCCTCAATTTTGAGTGGAACATCAACAGTTTTCTTTTTATTACCGAATATCATGTAATTAGTTTTTTCTAGATTTAATGATAATTTATTATTTTAAACCAAGTTTGTATCTTGACAAATTCTGTCTTTATCAATTCCAACATTTGTTCTATATCTTCACCTAAACAGAAAAAAGTGGTATCATCAGCAAAAAGTACACATTTAAGGAGTCCTGACACATTTACCAAGTCATTCACATATAAAATAAAAAGCTTTGGTCCAAGTACAGAGCCTTGGGGAACTCCACATGTGATATTACAGAGGTCAGATCTTACATCATTTATTTGTACAAATTGTTTCCTATCTTTTAAGTAGCTAGATACCCACTGTAATGCTGGTCCTCTAATACCATATTTGTTCAGTTTTTCAAGGAGAATGGTGTGATCAATAGTATCAAATGCTTTTTTTAAATCAACAAAAATACTGATACAATATTGTTTTTGATCGACAGCAGTAGTTATTTGTTCCATTAATTCCATGAGAGCCATTGATGTAGAGTTTTTTGCTCTAAACCCATACTGACTGTTGCTTAGAATATTTTGTTTATCTATAAATTGATCTAGTCTGTTTACAAATAGTTTTTCAAGAATTTTTGAAAACTGTGGTAACAAGGATATAGGTCTATAATTGTTGAACACACATTTATCACCATTTTTAAAAAGAGGAACGACCTTAGCTACTTTCATATTATCTGGAAATATTCCTGTTGAAAATGATAAATTACATATGTATGTGAACGGCTCAATAACATGGCTCATTATGTCCTTTACAAACATCATATCCATGTCCACCCAGTCTTTTGATCTCTTGTCTGTAAGATTTTTTACTACATTCATTATTTCCTCTTTGTCTTGCCCAGGGACACTTCAACATGTGACTGCTGGTGGAATCAAACCCCTAACTCTCGTATTGGAGGATGACTGCTCTAACCACTCAGCCACAGCTGCCCCAAACAGCCTTAAAAACTGGAAGCTCTTATCGGTTGATAGGAGACAAGAGAGAAATTGGCCCACACAGGATCTGGAACAGAGAAAAACCTAGAATCCCTACACTGATGATTAAATACACCCTCAAAAGGTCCATCATGCGATTTTACATACACAAGTAGGCTTTTATCAACTTGTTTAAATGTTACAAGAAATATAACTGAGGTATACATTTGGTCATGAATAAAGATAAGACAACAATAACTTTGTCTTGTCCCTGCTTTTCTTTATTGCTAAACATGTTTGAGCTACGGTTCTATTAGTTACCGTCTTCAAGAGATTTTTCCGGTTTAAAAAAAAAACTCCAGTTTTTCCGTTTTGTGCAATTTATTTAAAATATACCAACTTCCATACTGACAGGTGTTTGTTCAAGATATTTTTAGTCATCCGTCTTCTTTGGTGAGCCACTTCCAAGTCATTTGTTTGAACATTTCCCCCGGCTGGAATACAGCGTGTAAACATTTCATGAGCGTAATTTTCCTGTCAGGGAGATTATGTTCCCCTTTTCCCTCCAGCCTCCCTAGAAAAGTGTGTCACCGAATGTGAATTCAAACAGACTGTTGTTTTAGCTATGGGGATATTTTGAGACTTTGGTTGGTTAGTTGTTAGGTTGTTTTTTTAGTTTTTAACTCAGTTACTTTTGTTTTTACTCAACAACCTATCATTCCAAATTATCGTGATAAAAGGGAAAAACTTGTGTACAGGGAGTCCTCGACTTACGAACGAGTTCCGGACCTAAGGACCGTTCGTAACCCGATTTTGACGTAAGTCGGAACCCATAGCACGTGCGTTCGTAATTCCGGATTTTTGTTCGTAAGTCGGAAAATGTATGCTAGCGCTGCGCCAAACACCCGTTTTTCAACACAAACGTACATACTGGTTCATAAACATGCACAGAACTTTGTTTACAAACGGTTAGCTAACACACTTTCATCTAAAAACACCTAAAAACACATACCAGTGCTGTATTTAATGTACAACTGTACTGTTCGTAAGTCCGTTCGTAAGTCCGAGTTGCCGTAAGTCGAGGGCGCCGTAAGTCGAGGACTCCCTGTACTCTGAGAAAGGAAAGTTGTCCTCCGACAGCAGGCCTCGTCTGTTTTTGTGGATAGCACCGACAGTAATTGGCTTTGCAGACGGCCTTTCCCCACGGTGACCCTCGGGGCTAACTGCTTCTACACACTTACAATTTCACTTTAGCCTACAGACTGGCCTGGGAAAATGAGCACTTACATAAACCCTTGGTTGTGTGCATGATTTGCAACATGTTGGTGGAAATGGTGGAAACGTATCTGCGTGTGTTTTCGTGTTTAAGTTGGCAGACAGGTAGGGAACCTCAACAATGAGTCAACGGGAGATAAAACGTCTGGCTAAGCATCTTCTGGAAAACGTTGGCTCATGTTTTGACCCGATGCGCTTGGAAACGAAAAGGCAGAGACTGACGTTTTGCTATGCTCGTCTTTCACTTGTCGTTGGCTTTTTTGTACCCATGGAAATGGATTAGCGTGTTTAGAAATCTGTGGCAGATTTCAGGGGCCTATCGTTCCCAAAACCTCCAACGCACAGATGAATCACTCCTCAAGAAATCACCTTTGGCAAAAGAACATTGCCTTCCACAATAAATCCTGTGTAGGAGTGAAAAACGGTGCCAAACTGTATTCATTAGTAGTACTGAAGCGTCAGATCCGAGTGTGATGGTTGGGTGGTAGGACACGTGAAGAGATTCCCGGCCCATCAAAACACTGCAAAAGAACGAGAGTGGGAAACAAAAACGGACTCTGCAAATGAGCTGTGACCTGAGGCCGCGGTAAGGTGGGAGTCCCGCGAGGAGGGGCTGGATGTGAGCCAAGCGAGGGGCAGGAGGGGGTAATTTACAGCAGGTGTGTATGTAGAAAACTGTATTTACATGAAGATCCAACCCAGGACAGAGAGAAGAGGTTCCTGTTTGTGTGTATGAAAGCATTAATTCTCGAAGACATTCTGTCTCTTCTCGGAGCGTTATGTCTGTCTGTGATTGTGGAGAAAGTAGGTCAGGATTTTATTGCGCTTTATTAGGTTTTGTCCGAGCTTAGTTTTAGGTTACCCAGGAGGCTTTCTGGGGATGTTTGGTGAGGAGTTCCTGAGCACAGGGCTATGAGGTGTACATAAATAAAAACACATGAAAGCACGCGGGAAGACAAACAAGCTTTAAAATGGCAGAATTAAATTATATTTCTATAAAGATCTACGACACTTCAAAAGACCTGAATTGTTGCTTTAAAGATTGCCTTGCAACTCACTGTTTCTATGAGTTATATGTTGTTGAAAATCTGTGGCTAAACCTTGAACATTTTATCTGTGAACCTGAAAGTAGCCTTAAAGGTACAGTATGCAGTTTCTGTAGAACTCCAGCACTTAGAAATATTTTCAACAGGCAAAGCATTCTGATCCCGCTCTGCCCCCTTGTGGTCTGTTAAATTTCAAATTCAAGCTCTGTTTTTATTGGCTGATTCAAATTCAAGCTCTGTTTTTATTGGCTGGTTACAAACTCTGTTTTTATTGGCTGGAAAATGGTGGGTCACCTTTTCTTTTTAGAAATGCTTATTTACCACCTGGAGAAGCAAGGGGACAATATTTTTTTTTTTTTTTTCAGAGATTACCTGGCTAACATCAGTCTGTCAGGAGGTAGTGACAGAGTGAAGAAATATGTTCATAAAAAAAGCTACATACTGCAGCTTTAACTAAAAGACCAAGATAATCGCAGACAACTTTTAGCTACCGTATTTTCCGCCGTACACGTCATACCGCCCTATCAGTCGCATCAGTCCAAATATGTCTAATAAATTGGAAAAACAAATACAGGTGGTCCCCGACTTACGAGCACATCGACTTAAGAGGTTCCGAATTTACGAGCTATAATATTTAATAAAAAATATGAAGAAAAAAATGTGTGTGTTTAAATGTTCTTAATTTCATGTGTACAGCACTTTGTTCCAGCTGTGGTTGTTTAAAAAAAAGTATTATTATTATAGCAGCTTGGTGGGGGAAGATCAGTGTGCTGGAACTCTGACTGAGGAAGCCCTCTGGACTGAGGGTGAAACGTTTCGGCTAAAAGAAACTGTCCAGATGACCAGATTGAGACTTATCAGATTTGATACCTGGATTATTAAGTATGAACTTTCTTATTATTATTATAATTATAGTACAGTGCATATTTTTTTATTTTTAAGCCGATTTACAAAGTTTTGCGGCAGTTTCAGACAGTTTCCGCCAGTTTTCGGCAGTCAGTCAGTTTTCGGCAGTGCCCACGAGTTGAGTCTTAGCCAGTTAGCTCCAGTTTTGTAGCTCCAGCCGACAGCCGGCTTTGTCCGAATCCGATCAGAGGTTCCTGCGCTCAGATACATGATCTGGAGCTGAACGGTGGTTTTGCGGAGGAACGGATGGGTGAAGAAAAACAACACTGTTGACCGCGTGAAGCAGCAGACAGCCAGCCGGACCGGAGTAGCAACAAGCTAACATTAGCCAGATAGCTACAGCCGATAGCCGGCTTTGTGCGATCAGAGGTTCCTGGAGCTCGCCTGGCAGCCTAAGTTATTGGGGGACACCAAGCTAACTTGGAGAAACAAAGCCGACAGCCTTTTTGGAAACTCCCGTTTGAGAACAATTGGGCCATTTCGGCTAAAAATTAATGGCCGAGTTGGGACATTAGGGTGGTGTTCCCTAACAACAGCTAACGCGCGCAGATGGTTTTGGATGGACGGACACCACGGAGAAACGGCTTTCGGTAAGTTATTAAAACTTTTTCTGGCTCCAAATGTATGAAGTTAACATACTAACAGTCCTTCCTGTAAACAGTTTAAACTGCGTGGTGCTACAGGAAGCTGCGGAGCTTGGACGTAACGCAGCGGAGCTAACGCGGCAGAGCTAACGCGGCGGAGCTAACGCGGCGGAGCTAACATGCAAACAGACGAGAGAAGCTGCAGCTCAAAGTAAGAAATTTATTTTTTATTTTTTATGTATGTTCTTTTAAAATGTTTTAAAGTGTTAGGATAGGCGAAGTGCTTGGTAACTGTTCATTACCGCACATGTACGTGTATCAGTGGCGGCTCGTGCGGTATAAAAGGTAGTCCCCGATTTACGAGATTTTCGTCTTACGAGATAGTCGTAGTAACGGAACTCGCTCGTAAGTCGGGGATCACCTGTATGTCACTTTGCCGTACAAGTCGCATTCATTATGCATCACAGCTGATGCGTCGCGTTTGTTAACCATCACCGCTGACAATCTGGAAATGTGGGCAAAAAGTGATGGGTTGCCAAATGGAGGCCGCGGGAGCGTGCACAGGAGGACTTTAACAAGTATTTAACAAGATTAACACTAGAAAACAGTTATTTGTTTGCTAAAAATTATAGGCGTCTCAGTCTAACTTTTGCTTAATAAATGCACTTTGTCAAATCAGCTGTATTTCAAAAGCTGACTGGCGGAAGTAAATGTGTGCATGTGACAAGTCACTGCACAAATTTAACAAGATTAACACCTAAAAACAATTATTTACTTTGTAAAATAAATAAGTAAAATAAATAATAAAATGCACTTTAATGGTCAAATTAGCTGCATTTCACTGGGGCGGTGTAGCGAAATGAAGCTTGTTTGACTGTTGCTTCAAGCAGCGAACACAACAAAGGTGGAAGACTATGGCAAGCCGATTGTGTCATTAATAACTGGTGACGATTCTCAGTCATCCAGGGCATGGTAAATTCAAAAAAGTTTAAAACAAAAATAAAGCATAAAGTATCCACAATATTCCTGAAGGTGGCACTGTATTTGCGATTATGGGACTTACTTCCGTTTTGACCCCGGAAGTAGAATTTCTGCATTGGCTCCTCGTTGTTTACTTGTTTATCTGTGCGCATCGTAGAAGTTCTGTTAAAGTTCTGTTTTCTGTTATTTTGAGCTAAAATTGTCATGAAGATGTCTTGTGGAGCTCTGGTACCTGTTGCGCTGTTCGTGGCTGTATGAATAATCAGACGAAGCTGAATTTGTGGCTGCAACTAGTGTGTGTTGAACAGGCTCCGAAAACAAAAACCTGCATCCTTCTTTGTGGCTGGGCTACGAGAAACCACCTGAAAAAAGACTCTGTATCCTCCAGAGGATCGAGAACACCAGGTATGATTTAAGAGACAGCTTTTAGTGTTATGATTTTATGTAGTCAGTGATTAAATGATACTAATATTTTCGTGCATAACTGGCAAATAAACACACGCACCTATATACTGTATGTATGCTGTCTGTGTATATTTATTTATACTGTATATATAATATAGGTGTGTGTTGTGTTTATTTATATATATATATATATATAATATAGGTGTGTGTGCTTATTTATATATATATATATAGATGTGTGTTTATATATAATATAGGCGTGTGTGTTTATATATATATATATATATATATATATATATATATATATAATATAGGTGTGTGTGTGTGCGTGGGTTTCTTTTATATATAATCTAGGTGTGTTTGTGTGTGTTTATTTATATATATATATAATCTAGGTGTGCGTGTGTGTGTGCGTTTATTTATATATATAATCTATGTGTGTGTGTGTTTAGTTATATATATATATATAATCTAGGTGTGTGTGTGTTTGTGTGTGTTCATAAATGAACCCTAATGTTTGTATACTGTACTTTTCTTTTCCTCCTTTCTGTTATATTTCTGCATAAGGTGAGTTCCAGGGATGGATGGATGACGCTCCAGTTGGTCCAGGGATGGATGACGCTCCAGTTGGTCCAGGGATGGATGACGCTCCAGTTGGTCCAGAAGTTTGTGTGCAGTTATGTACCACAGCAACAAATGAGTGAAAATATAATTTCTATAAATAAATCTGCGTTTGAAGTGCATTTGGTGTTGCTGTGTTTCACCTTCTTTATTTCAATAAGATACGTTGTTTAATGTCTAATGAGAAGTTCTACTGCAAATAAAAAAACTAGATGTGATTGTTTTTTTGGCAACTTACCAGTTTAGTTTTTTATTGACAAGTACAAAACTTAAAAACATGCACGTTGCTGTGGTTCCTCCTCCAGGAGGAGATTGATAAGAATAAAAGCTATAATTATAAATTTTAGGCTGATTGGTAACTCTAAATTGACCCTGGGTGTGAGTGAGACAGGTCCCTCTTGTAAATGAGTCCCCGTGGCTCAACGAGGCAAGCCTGTATAAATAAAGGTTGAATGAATGAATGAATAAACTAAAAACATTTGAAACTGAATACAATATGAGAACTGTGGGTGATTTGATGTCTTTTAATGAAAATGATTGGCTGCAGAATAAATACAAGAATAAATACCAGGTCAAATACACTCAACAAGAAATGATGGGCAGTTTCTGATTTTAAACAAACTGGAACAGATTCCTCATCATGTGGGACCACTGGACGACCACTGGACGACCACTGGACGACTGGAGCAAGCAGCAAACCCCTCCGGAATCCAAGACGATGGAACTTGGCCCTTCACTCGTCTGTACCTTAAAAAAAGAATAAAACTGTCATGTTTGCATCACAAAGTCTAAAATAAGACCAAGTTTGCTACTCAAAGTAGAAAGAATAAATACAGTTGCTCCTACATTTTTTACTCATTCACAAAGATATACTGTAATGTTCAATTTTATATTGATTTCAGTAATTTTATCTTAGATTTACTTTAATATTTTTGAATTATTGTGCCAGGTGCTTGTGTCATTACTTGTTCTTCTGCTCCTGCGTCTCAGAGTAAGTGTGTCTGTCAACTTCAGCGTGGGAGACCAGTCTGTGACTTGTGTGCAGGCCTTCCTGAAAAAATAAATATTTCAATAGAACAAATGTAGTAATAACCAAAAGATGAACTTGTGTTATGGAATATTTTCTGTACAAACAGCATCCCACTGCTTTATTCACATGAGAGTAACAGGGACCTACAATCAAAACAGTACTACAGTACAGTGTATGTGCAGTATGTATGTATATACTGTATATATAGTGTGCATACAGTATACACATACACACAGCATATGTATGTACTGCAAATGTATTACACACACATGTAGTTATATTATTTATCCACAGATTTGTTTAGTAAATACTTTAACAGATGCTAACGCTACATGCTAAGCTAACCACAGCTAGTAGACAATGCTAAATCATGAAGAAAAAAACAACAACAGCTCCAACACAGAGAAAATTATACTCTCACATTGTTCTGAAATTGTTTCACAAAATGATTTATGTAGAATATTTTGTTTACCGGAGAAAACGTGATCTGAACACGACGTCTTCGAGAGCAGATCCGAGCAGAGGAGGGGCAGCTGTCAGCTCCTCCGATGGAGATAAATCCTTCACGTTTACTTATTTTTGGGACTAAGTGAAAACTGCGCTTTGAACAAACGTCTACCCGACAGGAACACCCACTGACCCAACACGAAGTAACCATTGTAATTAATTAGAAATAAACAAAAAAACAAACGTGATAAATACAGCCAGTAGACTGGGCTTTAACTGCTGCTCTCACTTCAGGCGGAAGTCGTTTCCATAATTCGCGCAAGGCATCATGGGGCGTAGGAATATTGTGGATAAAATAAACTGAAGGTTCTAGCATTGACATTTGCAAAGAGTGGCAAAGCAGCATATGAGTTAATGTACACAGTATATGTATGAGGTAGTTGATGTTGGTATAGAGGCAAAGTGGCATATGCAGTAAGGCACATTGGGCATCCTTAAATAAGGCTGGTCAGAGAATACTGTATATGTATCAGCAGTAGTGTAGATATAAAAGTAGTGTAAATGTAAACAGTAGTAATAAATGTAAACAGTAGTAATAAATGTAAACAGTATTAATAAATGTAAACAGTGAATGTAAACAGTAGTATGACTATAGGCAGTAATGTAATACAAACATTAGTGCAAATATGAGAAGTAGTGCAAACTGAATGAGCACATGACCGAGAGTTTAGTGAATAACCCGTTTGATGACACAGAGTCCAGTGTTAAAATCTTTGTGTTGTGTGGTAATGTGTGAGAAAGTTTTTTGTGTTAAGGCAGTTCAAATGGGAGGGGAGGCAGAGTGTATATATATATATAATGTTTGTTTTTATTTTTATGTTGTTTGTTTGCATCCTGGAAATATTCAGAATCTAAGCGCACTCGTGATGGAGTGGACGGGACGTTTTGTTATTTGGTTGAACTGACCCTTTAATCACCATCCAGCCCTGAGAAATTGATCACCTTGAGTGTTTTGGTTGATTCTGCATTGATTTTGAATTCATTTCCAGTTCCTTTAAGTCCACTCATTACTCAGTTTACTGACATTAAACTCTTGAAGCTAAATCGAGTCCACCTTCAGCAGCAGTTGTTGCTCCGCTGCCTTGTTGTGGTTGCCGTTATTGTTGCCTGTTGGTGTTTGCATGTCCAGAAGTGTGTGTGTTTCTGCCTGTGTTGCGGGTTTGCCGTGCACGTCGTTCCTCCCAGCAGGAGCAGTCGAGCCTGTTTCTCGTTAGATGCAACGTATTGCTGCACATCGGTGTCCAGACTGTTGAACCGAGCCAACGCAAATGTTCTCGCATTGTTTACATTTCACTAAACGGCTGTTGTCGTTGTGCTAATTGCTGCCGTGTCTGCACGCGCGCCTTACGGCGTGCTGCGGTGCGTGTGTCTGTGTGCGATCAGTTGCAGGACGAGGAGCGGCGGCGTAAGCAGCAGCTGGAGGAGATTCGAAAGAGGGAGGCGGAGGAGCGAGCGAAGCTGCAGCAGCAGCAGGAGGAGGAGAGGAGGTGGAGGGAGGAGGAGAGAGCCAAGCGGGAGACGGAGGAGAAGGTCGGTTTGTTTAAAGAGAGTTCAAATGAAGGCTTTGATCTTTTAGTTTAACTTTAAATCAGTCGTCGGTTACGTTAAGAGCGAGCAGACGTCTCCTGGGGTTAGACCAATCAGAGTTTGAGTTTTTACCAGCTCTGCTGTTCGTCCGCCTCATTTCACTCTTTATAAAATATTACTTCTGTCAGGCTGGACAGGTCCCTGAAAGTTTATCTGCTGTTGAAAGAGTACAAATAAATGATTAAAAGGTAAAGAAAACATAAAAATGTTCAAACAATAAACTCCTGTTTGTATGAAGCCATACTCCTCACATACAACCACATTTTATACTATTTAAACTAAATTAAACTAATCTACCGGGTATATAAGATTAAACCAGTAATTGACAGATTTTAAAGTCTTTCAGGCTGATTTTTTTTTTTTTTTTGCCAAACTTTAAAGTTGCTGCAACGTTCACCGTGTGGCGCAACCTTAAAACGTAAAGAATTAGCTTTTAGTCATTATTAATTGATGAAAGCAGGATGGAAAAACGTTAAGTCGTTCTAAACTTTTTCATAACATTAAATTTGAATTTCTGAAACAACAGCAACGATTAAACAAACTAGAAAGTTCCTGGAGAAACTAATACAGGGACTGCAGCGTGGCGTCCATTTTAGAGTTCTGTCTTGACGTTTTGAATTAGAAAAATGGCGTCTTTGTTCGCAAATTTCGTCCCCATGGTAACTCAAAACGTAAATAAAAGTAATAGCACACATCACGGCGCTGAGCCGATTGTTGTTATAACAGTTGTGGGTGTACACGTTGCAGTTCGGCTCTCATTAAAGTTAACAGAAGACATAAGATATAAAGTTAAGAAACGCTTGTCAGGTGGATAATAATAGGTGGCTGCCTTTCAAGGCAGTCCCCAAATATTAATTCATTCTATAGAAAGGATGAACGTAGTTCTAGTTTCTGGTCACTGTAAAACTTTGATGATATTTGATGTTGTGTTAGAGACGATTTAAACTCCGAGATAAACAACATTCATTACAAAATCTAACAACACTTTCAGGGGAGTTCTCCATTTCTTCAGTCTGTAAATTTAAGACTTGCACGTCAAAAACATACTCGGAGATCAGCAAAGTTTATGTGAATTTGAGTCTAAATGTGAATTTGTAAGAGCTGCTGCTTTAAGGCTAATATATTAAACTGACAAAGAGCACATTTTAAATTTAAATAAAACTCAAAGTTAGTAGATTAACGAAAGCTGAAGCTTTGTGCAGTTTGCTGTCATAACACAGCAAAGTTTAAATGTTGAATCTTTTTATTAATAAGTGATTAATTTCAGTCAAACCCATTGGTCTAACTCTTGGATTGACGGTTGTTTTCATCCCGGTCTTTTGTTGAGTCAGTCGTCTTCGATGTCTTTATGAACGTGCTGCACACCACTGGTGGTTTCTACGACGGAGCTTTAAGGCCACGCAAAAAATAAATAAATTAAAAGCCATAAAATTATGAGAATAAAGTTGTACGAGACTTTTTAGGGGGGGGGTTTACGCAGCGCATGCTTTTTTTCTTCTTCCACGAGTCGGATCCATGATGCGACCTGTCAATCAATCCAGTAGGCGTGTCAGCAAGTGACCAATCCGAAGCTAAATGTGTCATAATATTATCTGAACTCCGACACGATAAAGCAGATTTACTGCATTTTAACTGTGGTCAAATGGAGAAAGTTGAGCATCTCGTTAAGTTATACTTTTTACAAATAAACAGATAGTTAATCTGTGAGCACATCAGATTATAGTATCAGGACTTTGAACCTGCTCACAGTCAGGTGGTAGCTCTGATGCGCTGCAGCGCAGCTCTGCAGGTGACGAGCATTTAGCTTCGGATCGGTCATTTGCTGACACGCCTACTGGATTGATTGACAGGTCGCATCGTGGATCCAACTCGTGGAACTAAACAAAATAGATCTGAGAAGAAGAAAAAAAAAGTCTCGTACGACTTTATTCTCTTAATTTTATGGCTTTTATTTTTTATTTTTTTCCAGAGCGTGGCCCTAAAGCTCCGTCGTAGTTTCAACCCTTTCATTATTTAAGAAAATAAAACATTGTCTGGATTAACTCTTTTTAGTTCTTCAGGTTGGATCAGTCCTGCTCTGAATGTTTTTAGTTATTTTAATTTTAATGTTTACTGTGAAACGTTGATGTTGCATGTTGTCATCTCGCCCCCCCCCTGCCCCCCCTGGTGATGTGTTGTTGTGTCAAGTGCTCCCACCCACCTGGAACAGCACACGTTTCCATCATCCTGTTGTTTCTCAGGAAGTTTCAGTTGTTGTTAGGGAACCAGTTATGATTTGACTCTTTGAGTTTGAGTTTTTTGTTTCCATTTCATCCAGTACTTGTGTTTAGGGAATGCTGCCCCACCCCACCCCACCCTTCAGACAGGCACGCACTCCTTCAGCCATCCATATCATACATGTTCATAAACCCAGCTGGTCTCATTTAAAGCTCCCCCCTGTGCCCACTAATCGCTCCCAGTCTCTTCAGATCACAGCGGAGCCCCCATCCCAGACCCTCACCACATAAAGACCAACCAAAAGTATGAAGATAATCCCATATCAGAGCTGAGCGCTCCGACCCAGAGGTCCAGCGGGCTCCTCCCTGCAGACACGGAGGACGTGGGGGGGCTGGAAGCTGAAACATAGATCCACCTCGATGACAAAGAGCACGAAGCTGCAGTTCAAGTCAGATCTGTTGTTTCTGCAGCCAACGCCTTTGTTTTGTCCAGTTGGAAGTCTTTGTAGATTATATTTCAAAAAGTTATGAATCAGCTGATTTAAATGTATTTTATTAAACATGGGAGGAAAAAATCCAAAGTTTTTAGATTTTTCCAGTGATTCAAACCGTTCAGTGGCCTCTTCAGTCCGACTGTGCTCCAATTTAATTCAAGATAGAAGCTGATGTAGAATTGTGAATAAATGCTTTTATAAATAATAAAAAACTAAAGCGGCAAAGTGTCGTCTTGAACAACGTTAGAGCTGAAACACTCAAACAATCTCTATTTTTTTTAAATTCACTACTTAAAATATTAAGATTACATTTTTTATGTGATATTTTATTATTTAGTTAGTACGTTTTTGGTCCATCGTTAAGACAAACAGTCCAAATTGTTGCTTTAAAAAATATTATTTTATATTTTGTTATACTTGAAATGCTCCATAAGAACCTGCAGATTGAAATCTTCAGACAACAGCAGCTAAATTAAAGTTGATGTTTCAAATCTAAAAAAAAAAAGCTAAGTCTGGTCCTCTGGACATTCAAAAATGTTTTGTTTTTTTAATGTCCAGAGGACCAGACTAAGCTTTTTTAGATTTTTCTACCTGGATTATTATATCTACCTGGATACTAGAGTGTTGATGTTTCAAAGTTTACGCTCTAGAAATAAGTAAGCATTTGGCTTCATCTTAAAATATCTCCAGCTACATAAATTGATTTATTAAACAATGCTCCCGTTTCCTTTTCATAGGTTGATTTATTAAAAATTAAAGAATCTCCTCACACAAAACTTTACAGAACAAATTATTGTAGATTTGTTTCTTTTTGTTTTGTACTTCAGGCTGAAAGGAGCCAGAATTAATTGATACTGAGTGAGAAAATCTAAAGAAAAAACAGAATTAGTTTGACTTTTTGCTGCTTTTTCGTTCGTTTTCAGTCCAGTTCCTGTTCCTGAACTTCCACTGAAAGTTTGAAAATTCTCTTAACATTTTGAGTTATTCACATACTGTATATATTTATTTGTTTATAAAATGTATTCATTTTAAAATACAATACAAAACAATCCCATAAACGATAAGAATACAAAATATAAAATGAAAGGTAGCAGAAAGAAGAAAAATTATTATTATATCTGCCCCTTTTTTCAAACAATAATACGTCAAATAATATATACAAAAGCTCCTTAACTGAAAAGATGAACCCAAGTTTGTTTCTACATTTAACAGACGACAGAATCTCTTAGAAATTATGTCTTTAGGCATTTTATTACAAATATTTTCTTCTGTTCAAATTTTTAGTTGCAACAATAAAACAATTTAACGAATTGAAACGAGTACTTTAGCGCCAACGGGACATTTCCTGCAGAGATCAGCTGATGGTTGTTGCGTCTCTCTGGTCCTGACTCACCTGGACAGTTTTCTTTCCATCTGTCCAGTTTCCCTAAATTAGTTTTGCATCCCTCTAGTAAAAAGAAAACGTTTTTAAAAAAATCACCTTCAAGACCTCATTTAAAAACATCTGGCTCTGTGAGTGGAAAGATTGGACTGGCTGAAGACTTTTGCACAGACTCTCAGGTGATGTAATTGGGTCCGACTCGACCTGAACCTGAACGAATAAAGAACGCACAGAAACAAACATTAGATCCTGCAGGTCAGAATGAAAACAACTGATTTGATCAAACTTTGTGTAGAAAATAGGGATGCACCGATCCACATTTCTTACTTCCGATCCGATACTTAAATCTGGGTATCGACCGATACCGATACTTTCCCGATCCGATACCGTTCAGGTATATGAGGCTGTATAATAAATTTTTTGAACTGATAAAATTCGTTATAACATTGTGTGAGTTAAACCCAATGGAGACACTCTGGGCCTCACAACAAGAAACTCCCAACCTTTAATAGCACACAAGAGGCAGGTCTATATCACAGACATCCTTCTCACTCATGGTGCAACTGGAAAACTAAAATACCGCTAAGCATTATGGGAAAGACAACAAAATCCACTCCCGTATTGGTTAAGGGGAGTGGACTGTGTTGTCTTTCCCATAATGCTTAGCATTTTTTTAGTTTTCCAGCTTTAGCTGCAGCTGGAAAACTAAAATACCGCTAAGCATTATGGGAAAGTTTCTTGTTGTGAGGCCCAGAGTGTCTTCATTGGGTTTAACTCACACAATGTTAAGACGGCTGTCACAGAATATGGTGGAACACAAGTGCTCTTTGAAGCCGGATCGGAAATATCGGCAGGTTGGATCCGATACTCCGATACTTAAACTATGCTGGTATCGGATACAGATACTGGATCGGATCGGCCTCATCCCTAGTAGAAATTCCACATTTTGAGTTTGTTTTCTTGGAACAGCTGAAGTTCTCTTAGGCTCAGGTGTTGGACTTTTAGGTTCTGAGACGTTTGAGCGGAACAGGAAGTTCTGCCGGTTCTGGTTTCAGGATCAGTTTGTGTGTCGGATCAGTTGGTTAGTTCCCCAGGTTAGCCTGTAGCTGCTTAGCTAGTTCCTGTCCAGTGTTGGTGGGAGTCAGAGTGGAGCGTACTAACAGGTTGT
>JBBPBX010004145.1:43920-54612 GCA_038048925.1 Garcialebias charrua | reverse complement strand
CTAACGCCCCCTCCAGGAATGAAACCTGCATGTTTCACCTCAAGGTCCCGGACCAGCACGCTCAGTACCTGGCTTGAAGTCTATTGCTTTTTACTGCGGCTGCGGCGCTTCAGCTTTTATTTATTTAGTCTTTATTCTCTTTTTCCACCTTTATTTGTTTATTTTTGTTTATCAAACTGCTCGTCTGTTTCCGTTCTGTTCTTCCCTTCACCTGTCGTCTCGTGTTTCCACCGCTGCAGCTTTACTAAACCTTACTACAACTCCCACAATGCTTTGCAGCAGGCTCAGGGGATCTAGCTGCACCCGAGCCTGCAGCTTCTGTAACGTGAATAAAAGTTTCAATGTTTTTTATGTGTTTGTTAGCTGGCAGCTGGAAGAGCTCAACTTCAAACAGAACGGGGATTCTTCTCAAATCTGTTTTTATAATCTGAATAAAATTAAAACGGTTCAACTCAAAGTGATTGATCTGATAGATTTGGACAATAAGCAAACAATGAATGAAAGAATATTATTTTTATGATTCAGAAGAACTTTCCTCTGGCGGTACCGGAGGGTTCTCTCTCTGTGGTCTCTCTGTTCTCCGTCAGTTTATGTGGTTTAGGAGCTGACGCCGGTCCGGGTTTGATCCCGACCCAAACCGCGCCTCAGATCTCCCCCGACGAGCTCGGGAGCTGCCAGCTGGAAGTTCTGCTCACGTTCTGTTCCTGCGTCTTCATCAGAACCCCGACACGCTTTTATTCCACCTGCAGCACAAAACCTTCACCGTCACAATAAACTGAACTCTGTCCGATTCGTCGTTTGGTTCTCCCAGATCAGTCTGGGTGAAGACGTGAACCTGAACGCTGTCGCAGCTGGAAAATAATCACTCCGTCTGACAGGAAGACGTTGGACGTGTTTTATTGTTCCAGTCGACGCACAAAGATCAAAACCAGCAGTGCGGTTGAATTTCTTCTAATCCTTCCTGAACTTTGTTTGTTGAAATGAGCCGAGATTCACCGAAACTTGTTGCAAAGTTCAACTCTGACGCCAACTCTTCCTGTCATGGGTTGAAACTGTTGAACAGAAAACCTAATCTATCTATGTACAGGTAGTCCTCGAGTTACGACGGAGTTCCGTTCCTATGCCCGTTGGTAACATGAAATCGCCGTGTCGGAGCACATACAAAAATTATTATTATTATTATTTTTATTAAATAAATAAATGTACAGTACTGTACAGTCACCAAGCACTTAGCCTATCCTAACACAGTTTTTAAAGATGGAGTGAGTTGAATTGTCTCCCTTTCACATAAAGGGAGCTAGCTCCCTTTATGTGAATGGAGCCTGCTAGGGAGGAGGGAGACAATTCAACTCACTCCTTCATCTTTAAAAACTGTGTTAGGATAGGCTAAGTGCTTGGTGACTGTACAGTACTGTACATTTAATTATTTATAAAAAAATAAAAAAAATATGTATATATATATATATATTTTTTATGAGATGCATGACGTAACTCCGAAACGTCATAAGTCGAGGACTACCTGTAGATATAATTGAATCCTGTTTTTAGATAAGAGAGCTGTGGTTTTGGTCTTTTTATCCTTAACGTGTGTGTGTGACATGATTTTTGAACTTTGCCTAAAGTGGCGCAACATGTATATCTTGTATCATTCAACTATGTTCGTTTTTGCAAACAAAATGACAAATTAATTAAAATTCGTTTCAAAGTGAGTTTAAAAATTGCGCCGTGTTTCTTCTCGGGACGTCCGGGTACTTACACATGCGACGTCTGTGACGTACGAACAGGAATGTCAGCTAGAACGCCCCCTGTACCTAACAATGGCGGACAATATAGAAACCAACGAATTTAGCAACCTAAGTTTAGATTTGAGCGATTCGTCTTCAGTTTGGGAAGCAGAAGTTATTTCGGGTGATGAACAAGAAACAGCTGGTTCTAATTTAGGTCTGCAGCCGTATTTATTTGAGCCTTACCGTTCAGAAGCGAGGGGGGGGGTGCAGCTTTGTTTTGTCCATTCTTGGCGAAGTTTTTATCTTTTGGGAAAGTGAAAAGGCTCACTTGTTCACTGATGATATTAGAACACACAAAGGCGACACAACATAACGACATTTTTCAAGTTATACAAAAAAAAAAGGGCGATCTGGCAGACAGACATTCCTGCACCTACGTCACAGACGTCGCATGCGTAAGTACCCGGATGTCCCGTGAAGAAACACGGCGCACATTTTAAACTCACTTTGAAACCAATTTTATTTAATTTGTCATTTTGTTTGCAAAAAATAACATAGTTGAATGGTACAAGATATATACAGTATGTTGTGCCATGTTAGGCAAAGTTCAAAAATCATGTCACACACACTTTAAGTCGAACCCTCCTGGATCCTGATCCACATGTTTCTCGTGCAGAGCGCCGTGGCTGTGGAATTGTCCCTTTTTTTAGAGCGAGGGGGGAATCGTAAATACTGTCGGCCCCTCTGGACGTCCTGTGAGGGACCGACTTTGATTTTGGTCCGTGGCTGCATCTAGACGTTAAACGGTCACTAAAAAAAATCAGATTACTACGTCCAAATCTAAGATGGCTGACGCCGTATATACGTAAACGGACCACTCTTATTGGTAACAACTCGTCTTTCCAGTTTTTCTGTTGCTTAAAATGACAGTTTCCTTAAATCGGGTCTGCAACCTGTGGAGCCACGTGTGGCTGTTTGGTTCCTCTAACTTTGACCAAAACCAACAAACTACCGTATTTTTCGGACTATAGGTCGCACCCGAGTATAGGTCGCATAGCCCAATTATTGCCAAAGAATTGGAAAAATCCATATATAGGTTGCACCTGAATATAGGTCGCACCTACGTCAAAATGTGGACCGTGTTTAGCTCTGCTGCAAATGTCTGCCACAGGAGCGCACAGCAAGGCTTTTAAGAAGATTAACACTTAAAAACAATTAATTGTTTGATAAAAATTATAGCAAATATGTGTCTGAGCTGAACTTTTCTTTAATAAATGAATAATTTTAGCAGGATAAACACCTAAAAAATATATTTGTTAGCTGACATTATTGTAAGAGTGTGTCTCAGTTTAATTTTTGTTAATAAATGATTACAAATCAGCTTATTTTATAAAAAGAGGTCGCACCTGACTATAGGTCGCAGGCCATGAAAAAATGATAAAAAGCCGCAACCTATAGTCCGGAAAATACGGTACTGCTGGTTTTAATGGTTTCATGTCATTTCTTTTGCTAATTTGTGAATACTAGTACTAATACAAGCAGTAAAAACATACTTTAACTTTAGGCTTTGTTTCTTTAAAGTAGGATACATATTTTTTCTAAAATAAAAATCTCTAGACCTGCATACTTAATTGTTTAAATTCTTTTAAAAATTGGTAAAAACTATAAAATAAAAACTTCTTTAAAATAATCCAGTCTTTTGTCTTAAAATGTAAAAAATATTGTGTTAAAAATCAGATATTTTTAGTTTTACTGTTGCTCCTACTGGCCTGAACGCCTCAAACGAACGTGAAGTGGCCCATGGGCCGCCACTTGATGATCACAGCTGGAGCAGGTGTTGTGGCTCTTTGGATCGTCAAGGTTGCAGACCCCTGATTTGGGGTCCAAAGATTAATCTACGGTGTCCCCCCTGGCTCTGTCCTTGAGCCCCTGGTGGTTATAAAATCCCTCCGCTCGTCAGGATCCGTCACTCTGCCGCCTCGCACCAAAGACAGAACTACCTCCGTTCTTCATGGTGTAACTCCAACCTACTAGAACATCTTGCACTAAAAACATTTAGGTTTACTCACGTTCTCTGTTCACGTCCGGAGAGAAAAACTAAAACAACGAACTGTTGAACACGAGGGACGCCGGCGTACCGCTTGCTATCTGTGGTTCTGAAAAGACGCAGGGACACGTGAGCCACGTGTCCTGTGGGGTTAAAGGTCGTGTTTGTGACCTGACCCCCCCTGCTCTGATGGTTTCCTGCTGCCAGCTCGCTGCTGTAGCCTGAACAGATGTGTGTGTCTCTGCTTCATTAACACGACGCTGGCTGCAGGAGCTGCTGGGTTCAGGATGTCTCTCAACAATCACAAGTTGTTGTTTGAAACTCTCCATGTTTCCAGCAGCTCCTGCCTGCGACGTCTTCATTTTAATGTAAAATCATGACTGACTCGTGTTCTGCTGAACCTGAACAGGATTTAACTCGTACACTGGAAACTCGACAGGAGTTGTAGGATCAGACGTCTTCAAGGACGCGAGAGACAAATGGACGAAGAGGTGGGAACTCATCTTTAAAGCAAACCATTAACTTAAAACTATTATTTTTAATTATTTTTATTATACGCCCGTTGAAAAAAATTTGACAAATGATTTAAAGTCTCCGTACGTCGATAAACTTCTCTTGTCGTCACAACTTCTGATCAGCTCAAGACGATTTAACAAAACTTCATACACGTATGCATCGTCACGTGGAGTGTCGCGTGCACTTTTCATGACCCCAGCTTTAAGGTCAAGGTCGCAAATCAAGGTCAAATGTCAAACTACTGATCCGCTCAGGATAATTACCTAAATTTGATGCACAAACATCATCACTAGACGAGTGGTCACATAAACTTCTCATCACGCCCACTTCACAATCAAGGTCGCAAATCAAGGTCAAATGTCAAACAGGGTCTTTGCTTGTCTGGGCTTTAACTTCTGATCCGCTCAAGATAATTTTCTAAACTTGATGCACAAACGTCATCACTAGACGAGGGGTTAAATAAACTTCTCATCACGCCCACTTTTTAAAAAAAAAATTAAATTCATTTTACAGTACATATTTTTAAAAAAAGATAATGGGAAAAAAACATTTCATAAATATGTGAAATAATCAAAATACATAAAATGAAAGGTGGCAGAAAGAAGAAAAATTTTGTCTGCCCCTTTAAAAAAAATTATATATTTTTTTACTAACAATCAATTTAAACAATAATCTTCCAGAAACAACAGATCAATTTAGTAACATTTCATACTCAATAATTAACAAATACATTAGGATGCATTACTTAAAGCTTTAGTATTTTGCTAGCAGTTTAGACTTGATAATTTTCTTGAATTTCGTCATAAGAGTTTACATCTTTAATATCCTTATCCAAAACACTTTATGATCAAGGTCACAAATCAAGGTCAAATGTCATACAGGGTCTTTGCTTGTCTGGGCTTTAACTTCTGATCCGCTCAAAATAATTTTCTGAACTTGATGCACAAACGTCATCACTAGACGAGGGGTTACATAAACTTCTCATCACGCCCACTTTTTTAATTTTTTTTAAAATTCATTTTACATATTTAAAAAAAAAAAAAAAAAGATAATGGGAAAAACCCATTTCATAAATATGTGAAATAATCAAAATACATAAAATGAAAGGTGGCAGAAAGAAGAAAAAATTTGTCTGCCCCTTTAAAAAAATTATATATATTTTTTACTAACAATCAATTTAAACAATAATCTTCCAGAAACAACAGATCAATTTAGTAACATTTCATACTCAATAATTAACAAATACATTAGGATGCATTACTTAAAGCTTTAGTATTTTGCTAGCATTTTAGACTTGATAATTTTCTTGAATTTCGTCATAGAGTTTACATCTTTAATATCCTTATCCAAAACACTTTATGATCAAGGTCACAAATCAAGGTCAAATGTCATACAGGTTCATTGCTTGTCTGGGCTTTAACTACTGATCCGCTCAAGATAATTACCTAAATGTGATGCACAAACATCACTAGACGAGGGGTCACATATACTTCTCATCACCCCCATTACAAGACCAAGGTCACAAATCAAGGTCAAATACCAATTAAGGTCTTTACTTTTGCAGGCCACACTTGATGCATTCAAGCATCTCCACCGTTTTGCTGTAGAATTGTTTCAACGGGCGTATAACATCTAGTTTTACCTAGGGATGGGGCCGATCCAATATCGGTATCCGATACCAGCATAATTTAAGTATCGGATATCGGATCCAACTTGCCGATATTTCCGATCCAGCTTCAAAGAGCACTCGTGTTCCATCACATTCTGTGACTGCCGTCTTAACATTGTGTGAGTTAAACCCAATGAAGACACTCTTGAGCCTTACAACAGGAAACTCACAAACTTTAACAGCACACAAGAGGCAGGTCTATACCACACACATGTCAGACAACAAAATCCACTCCCCTTTACCACAAAGGGAGTGGATTTTGTTGTCTTTCCCATATTGCTTAGTGTTTTTTTTTTTGTTTTCCAACTGCACCTAAAGCTGGAATACTAAAAAACTGCTAAGCATTATGTGAAAGGTAACAAAATCCACTCCCCTTAACCACTAAAGGAGTGGATTTTGTTGTCTTTCCCATATTGATTAGCGGTTTTTTGGTTTTCCAGCTGCACCTAAAGCTGGAATACTAAAAAACCGCTAAGCATTATGGGAAAGACAACAAAATCCACTCTCTTAGTGGTTAAGGGGAGTGGGCTGTGTTGTCTTTCCCATCATGCTTAGCGTTTTTTTTTCTTCCAGCTGCACCATGAGTGAGAAGGACATGTGTGTGGTATAGACCTGCCTCTTGTGTGCTGTTAAAGTTTGTGAGTTTCCTGTTGTAAGGCTCAAGAGTGTCTTCATTGGGTTTATCTCACACAATATTAAAATGAATAGTCTCAGTACAAAAATGTCATTATACAGATTCAAATACCTGAACAGTATCAGATCGGAAAAGTATCGGTATCGATCGATACTCAGTTTTTAACTATCTGTATCGGATCGGAAGTGAGCAATGTGGATCGGTGCATCCCTAGTTTTATCACTCGTTTTATTCTAAATCTTGAAATTCAACACAGAAATCTGGAAATGTGAGTTTAGAAAAAAAAAATCATAATGTTTGATGTAACGTTTTGTTTTTGTTTGGGGCCCCCTGCAGTCAGGAGCAGGAGAACTCGGTCCCCGGCGACGCTCCGGAGAGTCTCACCTTCAAGGAGCGCCAGCGTCTCTTCTCTCAGGGGAAGGAGGTGTCCAACAAGGTCAAGGCTTCCCGGAAACTCATGGAGCTGGAGAACGAGCTCAACACCAAGCAGTAGAACCCGAGCCCGCCGCCTCCCAGCGCCGCCTTGACGCCAACGTTAAGGCGGCGCTGGGAAGAGCCCGGAGTGCTCCCAAACACCGACGGTCTCCTCCTCGTGATGTGAAACCACCAGACTGGACCGTCCACCTTGTTTTGACGCAGCGAGGTCGCTCCAGCAGGACGGACGTTTAACGGTTCAGAACTTCCTCCTCTTCATCGAGTGGAGGATCGTTACTGATGAGGCACTGTAAAAAAGTTTTAATTATTTTAGTGAGAATTAGAGAATCACTACAAAGGGGGATATATTTTTGTTTGTACAATGGTTCTCGGGGAGAGGGCTCAGAAAGATTTATTCTCTTTTTTTTTTTTTAAGCTTACTGAAATATGAACCATTTTATGCTCTTATTTTTTATTTTATTTTTTTTCCACATCAAGTTTTAAATCTTTTAATTCCTTCTTTGCCAGCAGATTCTACCTGAAGTGAAGCTCCGGGACGTTTTTATTTTTATTTTTTTTGGAACGGTTTAAACTCAGAGAGTGGAAACACTGTTATTTCATTCCGTATAGCCGGAGAGACGTTTTTATTTTCGTGACGTTTTAGATGAAACGACCGATGCTCCGGAGGACGTGCACAACTTTACTGTAAATAATCCAAGTCCGCAACTGTCTCACTCTTTTTCGAACTACTGTAGGAACCTGCCAGGAAACGGTAAATTAAACGTACGAACGCGAAGAGCGGAGAAAAAAAACCACGACTTTCTTTTAAAACGTGTCTCTCCCCAGCTTTTTGGTTTTAGTCTCTTTTAAAGAAAATAGGCTGTTTTTGCAGAGTTGTGTGAAATTAATTTGAGTGATTGAACCGTAAATTCAAGTCAGAAAAAAAAAGAGGACATTTTCAATCACAATGTGATTAATGTTGGTTTTCATTAAAAAATATTATTAAAGGTATAAGAACTATTGTTTACGTACCAGATATTTATTTCAAACCTTGTGGACAAATCTTCCCTGCACTTATTTTAATATTAACTCTGTATCTGCAGATTACCGTGGTCATCCGTGTTTTTCTGTCACTCCAGCTGCAGCTCCAGATGTTTTCACAGTTCTTGCCACAACAGGTTCTTTAACGTTCTCTCAGCTGCAGTTTGAGTGGCTCCATCATGTGTGGCCTCATTTTAATTTGCAACAGATGCGGTGAAGAAGATGCTGTTGTACTAACTGACCTTAACAAACAAAAAACAAAGACTCACTACAAAACACACGTTTATTTCTTTCCCTACAACAACTTTAGGTTTCGGAACTGAGTCTTTTAAATGGTTTCATGTTTAGCCTTTTGTAAATCATTAATAAATGCAAATTTTTCAACGATGTGGACTGAAAGTTTCTTCTTTTTTTATCGGTTTCATCTTAAGCTCGTCTTGACAGTAATTAAAGGCACTAAACTATAATCATTATTAGGGGTGCAGGAAAAAAAAAATCGATTTTTAAAAGAATCTAGATTCTTAGTCCTGGCGATTCAGAATTGATTCTAAAAGCCCCAAAATCGAATTTTTATTTTATTTTTTACTTTACTAAATATGAATCAATATGTTAAAAAAAAAAAATGAAGTCTGTATTTTATTTTGAGGTAAAAGTTAATGCACTATGTTAGGCTGAAGTCTGTTTACTATATATAGATAGAGATAGATAGATATATTGAATTATTTGTCTATGATGGACTGGAGACCTGTCCAGGCGTCCCCCGCCTCTCGTACAGTGATGTCTGGACATGGACACCAGTGACCCCCGTGACTCTTAAAGGAAGAAGTGGGTAAAGATGATGGATGGATGAATTATTTGTTCCTAGATTTTTCTTTTATTGTTTTAGAGAAATCCAGGCAACTAAGCTAACCTAATACTGGTTATTTAAGTTACAGAATTTAATGCATTCCTGTATAATTTTGTTCCTATTTTTGGTATAAATATCAAATGATGCAAAAAATTGGATACAGTACAGAACCTAAAATTATTGTTTTAAATAAATGTTCTATTTGTTTACATTGTTGTTTATTCTTTGCAGCTTGTCAGTTACAAAACTGAAACTAAATTTATAACCATTTTAATAGAACAATAGTTTCTGAATCAAAAATTGTTTCTGAATCGAAAAATCGATTTTGAATTGAACCGTGAGAACAAAAATATCGAATCGATTCTCCAGACAAGAGATTTGCACCCCTTATCATTAATGCACCTATAAATATCTTGTTCAAAAAATCTTATCTCCTTAAAACTGGACAATGTGTCCGCCTCACGGACAGAAACTGGAAGAGAGGAGCCTGATAACTGAAAGATCTCTCTGCCATTCTGCTTTTGGAAACCACAAGTAAATATCTCGATTCATGTTCAATACTGGTAGAAAAATCTAACAAAAGATAAGTCAGGGCCTCTGGACGGAATGTTCTATTTGTTTAATCAATATATTTAATGTTCTATTTGTTTAATAGAACAATTGTTTAATATTTTTAATGTTCTATTTGTTTAATAGAACAATTGTTTAATATATTTAATGTTCTATTTGTTTAATAGAATATATTTAATGTTCTATTTGTTTAATAGAACAATTGTTTAATATATTTAATGTTCTATTTGTTTAATAGAACAATTGTTTAATATATTTAATAGAACAATTGTTTAATATATTTAATGTTCTATTTGTTTAATAGAACGATTGTTTAATATATTTAATGTTCTACTTGTTTAATATATTTAATGTTCTGTTTAATAGAACAATTGTTTAATATTTAATGTCCTATTTGTTTAATAAAACAATTGTTTAATATATTTAATGTCTTATTTGTTTAATAGAACAGTTTAATATATTTAATGTTCTATTTGTTTAATATATTTAATGTTCTATTTGTTTAATATATTTAATGTTCTATGTTTAATAGAACAATTGTTTAATATATTTAATGTCTTATTTGTTTAATAGAACAGTTTAATATATTTAATGTTCTATTTGTTTAATATATTTAATGTTCTATTTGTTTAATATATTTAATGTTCTATGTTTAATAGAACAATTGTTTAATATATTTAATGTCTTATTTGTTTAATAGAACAGTTTAATATATTTAATGTTCTATTTGTTTAATATATTTAATGTTCTATTTGTTTAATATATTTAATGTTCTATGTTTAATAGAACAATTGTTTAATATATTTAATGTTCCATTTGTTTATAGAGCTTCAGTCTCACTTTTGCAAAACAACTTGTTTATGCGAGGCGACCCCTATAGTTTATAAATCAGAATGTAGACATTGCTTCCCTCTGCTTTTTTTAAGTTGTAGAAGTTTAGATGGCAGCAGACAACAAAATTGTGCTACGTACGGATTAAACTTCCCCCCCCCCCCATTTATTAATTGTATGTACAGTAGTAACTTCCTTAGTATTTTTTTTTTCGCTTTTAACACGTCACCTTAAAAAATGGCGCGGATACTTTTTTTTTTTCATATTTTGTTTAATAGGCTCCATGACAGGAAAAAACTGACAGGAAAAAAACACAAAGAACACAAAGTACAAAACTGTTCCCATTTATATTTAACTGAACGAAGTTACATTTTGCGATCACTTTAAGATTAGTCC